>JAHWFP010216145.1:1443-13798 GCA_023313725.1 Lithobius niger | reverse complement strand
TTGGTTTGTACCATGATGTACACTTATGTCTCCCTTTGTAGCCTCGATGCGCCATGAAGCATCAATTCTCTACCTCCCCCTCCCCACCACTTTTGTAGCTTTACTTTCTTTTCTCTGTATTTATTGACCTTTTATTTACTCTTTCGTTTACATATTGGTTTGGAATTCAGTTTCTTAGATTCTACATTAAATAAGCGGTAAAAAGTCTTACG
This sequence comes from Lithobius niger, assembly GCA_023313725.1. NCBI lineage: Eukaryota > Metazoa > Arthropoda > Chilopoda > Lithobiomorpha > Lithobiidae > Lithobius > Lithobius niger. The sequence goes on along the minus strand of JAHWFP010216145.1, from coordinate 13,586 downwards.
TGAATACGTGTGGGATGAACACTTTCATCCAGTGTCGGCTCGTATAAAGACGTTATTCAATGTCATAAATAATATTGCTGTTAAACTATGAAAGCGTGAAACTATCGCAACTGATTTTCAGCAACGTACGCACAAATCTAAAATTTCACAAAGTTCTCCATATTTCATGCCAGTTACGCAAATTTAGACGAAGGCACATTAATTAATGCCTATGTCAAAGATTCTGCTAATGCGAGAAATCTAAAATGTAAATCTCTGCACATTAATTCAGAGACCTACTACCCTCGTCACGACGATCGAAACACTTATGGAATACAATATGAATTGAAATTTCCTTCCAGAAATAAATTTCACAGCCAAAGAATGACAGCGACAAAACTACATGTACATTATTTTATATTTATTGATATTAAAGTGATCATGGCATTCTGCCCTCAAGTTATAACTCAAATTAAATACCTCGAAAAGTTCTTTTTTTCTTTTTTTTCTTCATTTAATGATTTTTTTTTTAAGTAATGACCTGGTGTTTTAATCTGGGATCACCGAATATTTCGTAACAATCAAATTTTAAAGAAAATGCTGTTTCAGTTAAGTGTCTATATATCAATGCCATACCCTATTCGTTAAAAAAATATCTCTCTGCGTGTAGAATTTTTAGTGTTCATACAGTTAAATACCGTACGTTGTAATTTTCGACGCGAAATACGTAACTCCTTCAGACCGTAGTTTTAAACACTAAACTAAAACGAATTCGGTAGTAAAGGCAATGCCGCAATTTTCACAATAAAATAATCGAACAGAGGGTGGTAGGCCAACATATCAACTGCATTTGTGTCATTTTTTTTCTAATGTTTTTTTTTTTCTTTCTCCGAGCCTTACGTAATGCTCGTTCGGATGTCATTTAATTTTGCACCGTACCGGACCTTCTAGAAGTAGAAAGGAGAGCAAAACAAAAGTGAAGGAGGAGAAAGAAGAGTGGCAAACCCCTGAATTCGAACCAGGAAACCTCCAATCATGTTAGAGACCAAGATAATACCAAAGATAAATCAGAACCGCTCCTTCAGCTGCTGAAGTAGTATAATAGTCTCTTATAACACATTAAGAAGCAAGTTAGGCAGAGACTTTGCTGGGGAAACCCGTTCTAATTCCCAATTAAACACTTTTATTAGGTAAATAGGCTTATTTTTGCCACCACTCTGCAATCCTCAACGTAGAGGTTGTTATTTGGTTTTCATATACTTTATTTTAGAATTTTAAAATTATGTACAATTTAAATAATTAAGAACTTCCTGGGTTTCTTCTTGAACCAAAATTATGCAAAAAAGAAAACTAGAAAAAAAAAGAACATACGAGTTTGAAGTTGTTTCTCTTTCTAATTACAGGTCATAAATTAAGTTGTGTCGAAAAGTGACTAAATTAGAAAACTCCCCACTCTTCTTGAAGCAAGCCAACATTTCCCGTTGGACCTGCACCCTACTTCATATAAGTCTCGGTCCCATTTGAAAATTAATTACAACCTCTCTCCCACACGCTTCACTTATAAAACGAATTCAAGAAACTTTAAAGTCTTAATTATTTCAGACGTAAATGATTAACCCATCCTCGTCACCATCCAAGTCTTGCCTACGAGGGGAGTACATGAGAGAAAAGGCTCCCGCCGACCTTATTCGTGTTCTCGGGCGCTTCTGGCTTTATAACTGCGCGCATTTCTATGAGAAATTAATGACTTTATTAACATAAATTTACAGCCTTATGGAGTGTTACGCGTCGCTGCAACGCGGTATCCATCAGTCAACATGAAAAGTGGTTACAGAGGTTAACATAACTCCATACATCACCAGTAAATCACTCAATGTTATTAAATTCTTGCTAATGCATGCTTGTTAAAGGTTGGTCTGCGCGGATGAAACTTGGATTTTGAGACGTGTATTCTCTAAACCAGTGTGCTTTTTATAACTATTTATTTATTGTAGGTTATTTATTTTTAAAATAAAGATGGAGAAGCAAAGGTACCTAAAATTTTAAAGCTGAATTCAATCTCTGGCTTTATTTTTGAAAAAAAAGGTTTTAAAAACAACGATTTTTTTCTTCGTTTCATCCTGGCGACCCTCCTGGTGCTACGCCCTCTGCATCTTCTTAAATTTTTTTTTTACTTTCCCTTTGATATGTGATGCAGGCAATTGAATTCAACTTCGAAATAAAGGTCTCCTTAAAGGATTTCCCTGATTAAAGTTCAATTTAAATCCAGTTACAAACAAGTGGTATTGGCTGTTTTGTAGATTGACTCGCAATAGTTTTTACTGGTATCATCGTATTTATAAACAAAACGACAGACAGCCCAACAATCGGCCAACCATGCTAAATGGCTTCCACCATAGAAAGTTGCATGCAATAATCGTTATAAATAACATCCTTGATAATAATATAAATTTAAAATCACCGAAAACAGATACAAACAAACGGTTTTCGCTATTCTGTAGATAGACTCAAAATGTTAGTTTAACTGCATGAAAAGAATTTTCCATACGCATCCTTTGTTGCCCGTAAAATATCCTCGGCCTATATGTTTTCAAGCATATCGGGCATTATTGATGTAAGGGCACGTTTACGCAACCACTCGCTTTTGCATTCTCGCAGCTAGAAGCTAGAAATTACCTCAAATTCCAACATAGCGGCGGATTTATGTCTGCCGCCTCGCAAAGAAAGCAGCAAATAACGTGAGTTCAAAAGCGTTTGGGAAAATTGTTTCGTCATGAAGAATTCTTTATATTATTGACACGGATTTTAAGACTGCAAGTATTTATTCAAACGATGTCGGATTTAGCTAATCCATTTAGCGTTGTTACCACGGTAACGTCACCTTTGCCATCGCGATTGAGTTCTAGCTGCGAGACTACAAAGGCGAGTCTTTGCGTGAACGCGCCCTAATGGGAGCTTTCAGTAACAATGCGGTCTTTCAGAGTTGTTACACATGGTACTACCAGTCTGTAAGCAATGTCTTTGACAAATTCCCACAGAACAAATCCATAAAGAAGTATGCCCACGATCTTGATGGCCATGGATCTTGTGGCTTACTGAGTTTATTGTGCCTTTTCTTTGGTGGAAGCCATTTTGTTGGCCGATTGTAGCACCCTCTCTCATTTTGATTAAAATATGCGATACTAACCGTACAGACATTTTGAGTCAGTCTAAAAAATAGCAGAGACAGTTCGTTTCTGTCTGTTGATATTTCATTAAATTTTGATATCATAGGTAATATTCCGAGTACAAGGGTAGTTATCGATTAGGTGTTGGCTAATTATTAAGATCCCGAGCCACGAAGAGACGAGGAAGCTTATTGACAAATCAGCACGAACGAATTTCAGGAAGCAAAAACTTGAGTGCACCAAAAAGATTGATAACTACTCGCCACAGGAGGGGTGTTTAATCAAGAGTATCACGCGAGATTAGTCTATCAGTTTATTAATTTATCAATTACAAACATTCATGGGCGTATGTAAGAATTTGTCCATTTATATGTTATGGTTTTATAGTCGTTAACTGTGGCTAGCGTGACGTACCTGTAGTTTTTTTTTTGTTTCAGTTTAATTTAGTTTTGTTTTGTAATCCCAAAAGTTAATGTTTCAGGGCGCAGATCTTCTCGGACTGTAGCTCCATTGAAACTGGTTGAAACTAACACAGAAAGTCACAAACTCTGAAATTCGCGCATTACTAAAAACTAGGAAACAGCCTTTGGGCCTATTGTAGGCGGAGCATATAAAAATTAATTTGCAGTTACTCTCATTTTAATGACTTTGCAATATTTGCGAAGATTCCTTAAAAGTCTGGGTGCAATAAATATTCTGTCGGCTACATTTGAGCTTTTTACCGTTTGATGTGAAGTTCTTTGCTGGTCTTTTTCACATTTTAGTATTTTTTTTATGGTAGGCCTAAGCTACGTTTCATACTAATTTTAATAAGCTTTCGTTTGCGCCTACATTTAGTTTCTGTATCTTTATTTTCGCCTTTTCTACCATCGCAACCATCTAAAGTTAAATTGCGACGTTCGCCACTGTGGTTAAGCTAGCGAAGCGCGCACCACCGCCAATAATGCTTGCATTGTTTATAATTCTTGTGGAGTATCTTTCCTACAGTTAAAATATTAATAATAAAACATTTAACTAAAAGCCAAACAATCACCATTAAGTCCTTTAAAATAATAAAAAGATTCGGTAGATCCGCGGTTCCCTATGCCGCCTTCTATGACAATGTTGAAACGCACACCTCTGGCACATACTAAATCTATGAGGCTAATTTTTTAAAAGTTGGAATTGCCACAATTGTAGGTCAAACGATGTTAGCTTTTAAATAATTTCAGATAGCAGATAGATAGGTGTGAAGCATTCAGAACTTTAAGGCCTAATTTTTAGCAATAGCATCAGAGAAATTAGGCCTATTACGTTCGCTGTTAAGCCTATTCATTCTTGCAGCACGGGATTGAGATAGAAGACGGCGAAAATTGGCTTCGTGGTCGTGAAGACAAGAAATAAAAGTCAGCCCGTGACTGGCTATGAAAGAACCACGGTAGACATCCAGCAAACAGTATTGCTGGATGTCTACCGTGGTTCTTTCATAGCCAGTCAGGGGATTGAGAGTTTTATTTCACGGGATTGAGAGTTTATTCGTGAATAGCGCCGCTCACTGGGTGCTCATGGATCTGTGAATAGGCTTAAACTGCGCAGTTTCCATAGCAACCCTGGAATCTTGAAATTATTATACAAAGCCATCGTATTGTTAAGTTGCGGTCTCAACACTTGGTCTGCTGTGTACTTTTGTTCTGTATGTAAAAAGTTTTCTGATCGTGCGGCGATTTTAGGTTTCACATTTGGGATTCTTGTTGATAGTACAAACACTCGGTTTCATTACCATGTTGGGTGAATTCGTCCAAGCATTGTTTTTCACATGAAACGAATGTAAGTCGTTAACGAATCCTTTTGTGCTTTCCATTTACCTGCCTTTCTCTAATGGTTAAAATGTCATAATTAAATGTTATTATTTCGTTGAGTTACGTCGAAAAAGATTTTTAGTTATAAGGAAGCAACGATGATTTATTTTGACGGTTTTTAAAAGTTCGCTTGATTACCAGCAGCACAGTGTATGCTTCGTTGGAATTCCATAACTATTCAGGATTCTAAATTTACAATGGCGAGTGTTAGATCGATAAATTAGAAAATCGTATTTTCGTGGGTTATAATTGATCAATTTAGGCAAACTCGAGATCAGCAATCCTTCTTGGGCTATCTAGCAATGTGGTAAATTTCATAGCAATCTACCCTTTAGTTTGGGCTCCACCAAGACTACGAACGTGCAACCAACCAACTAGCCAACCAACCAAAATTGCGTAATTCAGTATCCATTATAGGCTATGCTACCCTTGCTTCGGTCTGCCAATTATCCTAAATGTTTACGTGATATTTAAATTATCTATGTGCTTTTACGTGCATATTTGTCATTTATTCGCATTTATTTACATTTATCTAATCGTGAATGTTTTTGCCGATGCGCTATTGGAGCTCCATCTAAACTGCTCTCGTGTGCTTCTCGCTATCTTGGTTGCTACGGAAACGAACTCGCTTCTGACTAAGCCAGGGTTAAAATAATATCACGTGATCTTTTATCAACTGAAGATGCACTCCGGACACGTGTATAGCTCACGTGAAGCATATTATGGTGTAATCCCTTATGTAACGCAAGAATAAACGAATCGGGACTAACGACCAGTTCGGCAGCCATTTGCAAACCTCCGGAGTTCATTAGTTAGCACCAGTCAGAGCTAGAAGCCGTTGTAACAATTGACGTCCAATCGAAAACAATCAAATGTAACCTAAACTTTTCTCCCCAGGCTGCGTTAAGCATCTCATTCTTTAATAAGTGATTAATTATGCCTTCTTTACAATTTTAAGTATGCAATTCTGGTTTTGTGTGGTACCAACTAGTTGTGGTGCCTTCTTATCACTAATGCACAAGAGCTGCTTATCACTTATTAATCGCCCGCTTGGAAGACTTTTCAGAGTGCTGAACAGAATAAGCTGGCTGTGAATGGCTGAACGTCAAAAATAGTCCTTTCTCACTGGCCAAAAAAAACGAAGGAGATACTCAGGGAAATCATTTAGGGATAACCTGTATAATCGTTTAATATGTTGTGATTCGTTTTTATCTAGTCGTATATCACGTATTTTTTTCTATTATAAACAAAATAGAAAGATTACGTTTTATTCATCCCTACAAAGGTAAAGGGGTTTAAGTGGAGTTACAACCTATTTAAGTTTTCTACAACCATTTTGATCTCTGACCTGACACATTCTGAAAAGTATGAGAACTATGTGACACACATTCCGGTACTTTTCCGGTGAGGTGTCTTACACTTTTGTTATGCGATGCATTTACTACAGAAATATTTAACATGTGTTTACGAAGTGCCCCACGTTTTCCAATATACGCAATAGTACGGCAGCAGGAAATAGTTTACGGTTTAAAAATAACAAGTAAACATTTTCTTAATGGAGAATTCTGAAGACAGTGAAGCTCGATATGACTCTTCAAAAAGGTTGTGCTGAATGAAAAATTAAGTGTGCACTGTCGTATACTGAATGGCTACTTCCCAACGAGATCCTGGAGGGACGGGGAGAGGAAGGATAAATAGTATTGTAAATTTTCTGCCATAACGGATAGAACAGATAAACATGGTTTAAATCGAAACAATAGTCATCGTGACATGACAGTGAAATAGATTCATTTCACTGATAACACGTAGAAAACGCTATTTCTGTCGAAATGTTGGCAAAAATACATATCAGATTGAGGCCTTTTCAGTTGAACTCGCTGACAATTCGTGGTAGATTTGTGCAGAAATTGTTTAACAACTTTTGTGACTGTTGGGAGCCTGTCAACTGCATACGAAAACCTGTTCATTCAACAACTTTTACTTCCGTTCTGATTTCTAAACACGAGATACACATTTTGTACGACATGTCTTAAAGTCTTTTTCACCTGTTTTTGACGTTTTGTTCCCCTTTCTTTTCAGTTGGTTAACTCGCAACGAAGAAGGCAAGTTCCTGGCGTTGCCCTCAGGGGCACGTATTCACCAGGCGTCTGGCAACCTCATCTTAGAAAATGTACGGCCGCTGGATAGTGCCACGTATGTGTGTGTCGTCAACAACACGGTTGGAAGCGAGAAAGTGGAGACGGTCCTAACGGTCACAGGTAAGGCCTGCATGGAGATTACGTTTCTAGCTGAAGGAATTACTTAAATTGCCGGAATGTCACGAATGAAATCCTATCCCTGCAAACTCACACTTGTCTGGCGCATAGCTAAGTTTATTCATTCTGTCTAACCCCCATCTTCCCTTCCCCTCCACAAACTAAAATGGAATAATTTCATTCAAGCCGATATACCTATTACCGTATTTTTTTTTAATTAATTCTCAAACTACAAACGTACAAAAAGAATTACTTACCGTGCCGGAATGTCCAGCAATGTCCTTCTATCCCTGCTGGTTCACGTATTGACGTTTATTCGCTCCCAACATTCTGCTTCGGAAAGTTGACCTTTTACCAGCCAAACGCCACCTCCCTCCACAAACTTGAGCTGCCAAAGGACTCGTCCGTCTAACACTCAAGTCCCCCTCCACAAACTAAAATGGAATCACCTTCATTCATATCGACATATCGAGTACCGTATTTCTTGAAGCAATTTTCACAAAACACAAGCACAAAAACGTTTTTTTCAGTAAATGTGAGTTAGCTTGACGTCCCAACCGTGGTATAAATTAGTTGTTGGTAAGAAACTCACGGTTATGGAGTATTATACCACGGCTACGATGGTTGGCCCTCCTCGAGTGGGCAAATCATCATAGCCGTGGTATAATAACCGTGTGGTTCTCATTAATAACTATTACCAAGAATTTATAGGGTTTGGGAGGAGAATTTGTAATTCTAAAAAAGTCCTTATTGAAACATGTTACATTCATTCCTATATAGTTCCATCCGAGTTTTCAGAGGGCGCCACGCATTTCATCTGATAATTTTTGCTCATTTTTCAGTCCAAATCTCAAGTAAACTAAATTACAACTAAGCTAAACTAAATAATAATTAAATACAAGCCAGTTTCGTTTCGTTTAGTTTCATTTTAGGCTGAAAACTGAGTAGAAATTCCCACATAAAATTCATGGCGCCCTCTATAAACTTAGACGGAACTAATACGAATGAACCTAAGATGTTTCAGTAGGAGTCTTCAGGAGGGGGTTGACAAAATGCGGCAACTCAATCGCATTAGCGGCACTTTCGGCGGCCATATTGCCAACCTAGTCTCGTAATGCTTTTTTTTCATTCAAGATCCGGCCAGTATACTGTAGATAGCCCTGCGTAGACATACGTAAAGTCGACGCCATATTGGAATTGAATTCTGGTTGCGAGGTATAATATTTCTACCATCATTTGATCATCGATAAAAGTTATTCTTAGAGCAAGAATAGGCAATTTGTGAATCTACTGTGAAATATCGACAGTTTGAAGCAATCACTAGCCAAACAGTTCACGGTGTCGCCACAGCCAATCGAAGTTGTTCATAAAGAGGTGATTAATTTTCCGATCCTTCACTGTGGCTTTACTAATGAAGCATCGGCCTCATCACTATTTTCCCGGCGGTTGTTCCACAGGAAGCGTCGACTAAAGATGTCGGACCTGTAGTTGTTCTTCGCTAAGATTGTTTATGCAAACGTAATTAACAAACGGTGGAGATTGTCGTCACATAGAGCATTCGCATTAAAGACGGATTGCCACCAAATGACAGACTACAGCATCTGTAGCCATTTACCGCTATCTTGTTCTGTCTATCACGTACTTTTAACAAGCGAAGGAACACACTAATAAATTTCTTTTTTATGAAACTAACGAGTCACGTGTCTCCTTAATTATTGAGTATAAAGTTGTTGCGTTCACGAGCACCAGGCAGCAAGCGGTAAAGTTAAACCTAACGACATCACGGTTGCTTTTTTTCCAGCTACCAACCGTTTTGGAACCCAGATTTTAAACCGCAAGATGGGCGCCATCTAGTGACAGTGATATCGTTAACCTTGACCGCTTGCTCCCATTCAATAATTAAGGCGGCTCGTGGCTTCTTTGTTGTGTAAAAAGAAATTTCTTTGCACCTTCTTTCAAGTCCTACATAGAACTAAATAATGGTAGATGGCGCTGGGGGGGGGGGTTGAGGCTTAATGGCACTATGGCAGCAAGGTCATTAGAGCTAACCTCAGTCACAGTGTAGTGGTCCGGGTTGCCACTGCGCCAAACATTACATAAGTGTTAAACAAATCCCGAATCTAGATCTTATCTTATCATACTGTAGATATGTATACACCTCCTACAAAAATTAAACAAAAAAAAACCCTGGGATAGACTTATCGCCTAGTCGACACGCTAAGTCGCGCGGTAGATGGAAACGGCGACGAATACCTTCAAGACGGTGACTGTCAACAAGTAAGTGACGAACCGTAAGTGGTCGTCGACACCAATGACAATCAGGAGGGATAACCCCCATCTAAAGGAAGCAATGAGTAAGTTTGGTATGACCAATTCGAAACGGGCCAACACCACCTCTTCTCGGTTACTGCAGCGACAGACCGAGTGCCATTCCTGGACAGTGTCTTTAACAACTCGCAACTTATTACTGTCTTGTCCATCTCACAAGGCTTGCTAAAAAACGTGCAACCTCAGATACAGAGTTGGAAAAGTGTCCGAGGGAAGAAGGCTGAGATCCCTTTCGACAGGACCAGAAAGGGCTGGAAGCTGCAGCTGACATTCGGTGAATGGGCATTAGGCACCTTCAAGTTAAAGAATGCAACAAGTCACTCTACGGAAAGTAACAAACGTATTTATCGGCCTGTATTTAACTCAAAACTACTTAGCAATGCCCTTGCGCACACTAGCGGCATGGTGAGCAGATGATGGTGAGCATACGTTCTTTACTCTTTCGTGACTTTGGCCGCCATTTTGCTCATCGACGCATTTTAAACAATCACATACTAAACAACTGGCGCATGACAACACTTTTGATAGCAGCGTTCACTTTTTGTGTAATCCGCCAGTGATCTGTTAGGTGAGTTATGAAAGTGCTCAATGTTTAAAATTGTGGTTAAAAATGTGGTTGCCACTGCGCCACATATCACAGAGATGTTAAACAAATATCCCCGAATCTAGATCTTATCATATACACCTCTCCTGTAAAACTTTAGAGTCCCAAACAGGAGGACAGGCTCGTCACCCAATTGACACTCCAAGACTCGTGGAAAGTGTAACCGGCGACGAACACCGTACATTTCACAGATAGAGAGGTAGCATTTCACAGATACATGGTGGACGGTAAGTGTCCGGTGACAATAATGACATTCAGGACGGAATGCCCCCTAAAAAAAAGGAATGTGGCAAGTTCGTGCAACCAATACGTAAACGAGCCAACACCACCTGTTCCTTGCAACTGCGGCAACTAGATTAGGGCCAAACCTGGACAATGCCTTTTATAGCTCGAAACTTACTGCCGTCTTGTCTATCCCACAAGACTTGCCAAGCAGCACGCAATCTCAGAAGAAGATTTGGAAAGGCATCCGATGGAACAAGGCTGAGATTCCTTTCGAGACGACCAGAAAGGTCCCCTTTCACAGCTGTATCAGTGTGTTCATTCTCAGCTCTCCTAACATGGCCCGGGATACAGCCGCAATATAGACTTCTGCAGGGACCGCTGAGGGGGGGGGGAATTGAGGCTTAATGGCGCGCCGACAGCTTGGTCATTAGCGCCAACCTCAGTCACAGTGCAGGGGTCCGGGTTGCCACTGCACCACACATTACAGAGATATTATACAAATCCCTGAGGCACTGCGGTAGTGACTGGTGACTATATGAAAGTTATTATTTTTTTTTAGCTGCTGACAATATTCAATATAGTTGAAACTAGGCTGAAACTAACTCTGGGGGAATGCTGCTAAGGACAGAAACTATCCCAAAAAAACAGTTCCTAACTTTTTGTTAGTAGCTCACCCTGAATATTTACAGCTCATATTCAGAATGAAGTAACTTCCTATCCTCTCGAATCTTGTTTTTTTTCCATATGTCGAAGCTCCATGGTAAAAAAAAAAAATCTGCTTTAGCTGCTCGAGCCGTCTTCGTTCTTATTGAAAAACCAGCCATCGTTTCGATGCGAAATGAGAGTTAGTGACCAACAGCACACAAGCTGAAAAAACAGGTGACTCAATGCAAGTAAAGAAAGTCAGACTAGCAATAGCTTGCGACGAGAGAGAAAAACTTGTTGCATAATGTGGTCGTATGTGGCTATCGTTTAAGCGTAAGCGTAATTCTTTGCAAAGACCTACGTCACCGAAATTGCGAACCTTTCAATGAATAAGTACACTTTTACAAAAATAAATTTCACAAATTGCTACACATTGTCAGTGATATTTGAGAAGGTAACAAATAAGTGATAATCTGAGATAACAGTTGAAAACTGTTTTTGTTAAGTTTCAATTAATTCTGAAACGGTGTATGCTATGAAGGAGAAACTGGAGGGAACAGCCATATCTCGGTTTTATGTTTCCATTGGTTTTCAGGCCGAATCGCTAAATACGCTCTATACTTGCTGTGGGTATGGTGGACATGCCTCTAGAACTGGTCAAGCGTGCCACCCTTGGCACGTATGCCATAGTTTCACCATCACGAACTTTTGAAATAATCTGTTATAACTTTTCGTTACGTCACACGATTTTTGCGCTACTTTTTTTTTTACTTGTCGTAGGTGGAATTCGATCCCACGTTCACTTGGCTTGGAGCTGATAACTCGGCTATGGTTGCTGGACTTGTTAAGTGTCCTATGGTACTCTACACTAAGCTCTAGGTGTGCTTTGGGACTTCGTTTTCTTTTTATTTATTTATGCCTGCATGGTGACGGGCTGACTAATTGGGCCACAGTGTGCACAATAGAGCAGTGACACGACGTAGTATTATTGTATATAACTCTATGCTGGAGCCTTAATGGGTTAGCTGCAAGGGGCACTTCAGAGAGAAACAGAAGGGCGTCATACTGAAGCCGATGCTGTGAAGAGTGATTTCTTAGACCT
>JAHWFP010216142.1:0-12048 GCA_023313725.1 Lithobius niger | reverse complement strand
ATACCCACCACCCAGTTCTAACCTCAGAATACACACATTGCAGGTGGAATCGACAATCCCGGTAATTTTCATGCCTGTGCAACAATGCTGATACTTTAATCAAACCTGGTTTTGACGAAAGGAGGGATGTGGTCTACGCAATTAAATAGGACGACTTACCACGGGGGGGTTTACCTGGGACGATGTGGTCGAGTGATTGGAAGGTCCAAACTTGATCATGTGGTGCTATCGTGAAAGGGATCACATCATATGCCATGGGAGTGCACTCTAAAGAAGCAAAGTACTCCTTGGGTGTGGAGAGCACTAAGATTATATGGTGTGAGCCTATTGGGAAAATTAGCAGGCAGTAGTTCAAGGGCCCTCAATAAAATAAAGAAAATTCTTAAACATGATGAACTGAGTAAATCTGAGAATTAACTTTCCACTTAATGATATTTAGGTTACGATGTCATTCCAATGTGGCAGGATGTCGTTTTCGCAGGGAAATTTGAGTGTCATTTGCATGTTGTTAAGTATACAATGTCAGGGATTTATTTTAGAATGTATGACATAGTTGTAATTTATTTGTTGTTTCCAAGTTTAATGACCAAAGTTCAATGGCTGTAAGTACCGGACATTTTGTATTAAAGCAAATGTTTAACAACTTCGTGAGTGCCTCATTGGTCGGAAGTGAACTCTATGTTTATCTTCCACCACGACCACTACATCTGAGCTTTATTTTTATTTTCTTTCTTCTGTTTGGTGTTGAAAATTCTTGCGAGATGCATCAATGTTGTTTACCATAGAAGAGAAAGTATATTTCGTTGATTACAATAACAGGGAAAATTAGGGAGGGCACCATGGCCAGCTGGGAAGTCGTTTATGCGTGCAAAGGGAGAGGGAGAGAGCTGGGTGAGAGGTATACAGAGAGCTGGAGGTAGAAATGTATCTTTTAGTCTGTCTGAGTGGCTTTAAAATTGTTAACATGGGTTAGTCTGGGTTGAAGGGAAGAAGCCTTTTTTCTAAAGATGCACGCAATTAAAGGAAGCTTGAACTAAAAATAAAATGTTAATTAAATAAAATTAATATAATTAATAAAAATAATTTATAATCACATTGAGAGAAAGGAGGTTTAAGGGACTGTGAATGGGGAAAAGTTGGTCAACAAATTGAGTTGAAGTATGGTGGATTAGCTGTTAATGATTAAATACGAAAGAAAGAAGAAACAGTCACTTACTTATAGCTGAAAGTATTAAATAGAGTAGGGTCAAAAAATGGAAAGTTAGGAAGGAAGTTGTAGCCTTTGAAGACAAAGAAAGTTTTAGCACAATAAAGGTGATAAGGTGTAAAGAAGGGTAAAATAGTCTAGCAAGCAGAATTTAAGCCACACTCCTTGGGAAAATTTGGAGAACTTGAAAGGTAATATTCAGAAGAGGAAGCGGTATATGCATGGACTTAAATACCACCATACTACATGAAAATGACAAATGCAAATACATCATTTTTAGGCCTAACCAACCTGATTAAAACGATGTCAATGAATTCACTGGGCACCCCGGCCAATCGACATTAAGGTGAAGTAGGCTCTGTATTCCAACTAATTGGAATCGAGGTAGGGGTTAAGAAAGAGGAAATAGGCTTTTGGGATCACACAAATTTGTTGGATGCAGAGGTGGGAAGCAAGGCTAAACCAAGGCAACAGTTGATTTTAAAATACATTACAGGATGGCAGGAGTAGATTTAACTGAATGTACCAATGTACATTCATTTGATTTTCTATTCGATATTTGATTCGATATTCGATGGTCAACCTTTTGAATTGGGGCTCGACATAAGTGTATTTTAAAATGATGCCTGGCAACAACCAAACTGTACTGATTCTATTTCTATCAACCAGATTTCACATCTGCAAACAAGCTGCCCGCAACAAGGAAATGCCTGCATATTAAAGTAACATTTTTCAGTCAAGCTCGTGTCAGTTTGGCAATCAATCATACTATTACATCAAATATTTAGATTGGGCAGGCTTTTCTGGACACGCCCATTGTAATCGTACCAGCTTCATGTGAAATCCTCTTATACAATCATTACTTTAAAGTTCCTTCAGGTCCCACTTACAGGCAGCCTTACTCAAAGTAGGGTGTAACCCAGCCTACTCAAATTGAACATGCATCGACTAACTGTCCGCATCAAGACTATGCTTGCCATAGCCGACAGACATAACGTGGCTGCATACATCTTGGATAATTTTCAGACCTCAACTCTCCTATTCTTCTGCAAATATCTACAATTGTTTTGTAAAGAATTTCCCAGTGATTTCTGAAATAAACTGGTTACTTTAGAATCGTCTCAATCCATGAACAGTAGGACATGTCTTCTCTGTAGCCTCAGGAAGTGTATACCCATTTCATATTTTCATAATACTGAGTGAGCTTTATTTGATTGTTTTTTATGCTTGAAACTCATTATACATTATTGGTCAGTGTCTCAGCTGGGTTGACGAGACAACATCAACATGGTATTATAGGCAACTAAAAGCATTGGTTGGGGAGGGGAACCTAGTAATATAGTTAGCATAACTGTCGTTAGTGTGACAATAGCCTTTCTCTGTGAATTCAAGAACAGAAAGGACCAGGTAATATGATCGTGTTCATGTCGATTATGGCATGTAAAATAGCGCAGTAATTCTATCAAAATTCTCCTTTTCTGACTACATATTTTAATGTTAGCAGTTTAAAAGGATGCTAATAGGAATATTTCTCTTTTTTTTTAAATATTTTTAATATTTAAAATCGGTGAAATATTTACTTTTGTGTTTTTTTGGTAATCACATTAAGGTCATATCTAAGCCGTACCACGCAAGGTGTACACTTTGGTAGTTTTACGAGCGAAAAGTTACAAATAAAGGAAGGTGGCCCTTCCCCCCAACCAGTCAACTCTGGTGGTAATCGACACCTAGCTGTCGGATCAGTCCACCCAAGAAACCTGGACCTTCTGACACTGTTTCACTAATAAGTTGTTAGAACACAAGACAACCATTAGCTGTGATGGAGTTGCAGTTTTGAATGTCTAGAGAAATGTTTAACTTTTACACAAATTGTCAAATAGATTCCTTTAAAAAAATTTGTCACAAAACTTAATGAAGTCAATATAAGAAGACATTCATAAGAAGTGGTACAATGCACAGTGATATTCAGTGCATTCTTATGATAGCCTAATAAAATACGTCATCTAGAAAGACAAATGGAGAGTCAATACACATCGCGAATCATTTTTCTGTCCTTATGGAACATCCTTTAACCAACACAAAAATTGATAAAATATTTCAGCAAATTTAAGAAATAAAGATAAACATAGGTCTGACAGTCTTTTTTAAGGGTGTTTGTATTTAAAAAAATCTAGGTACTGCCACAGCGGAATTTCATTTAGTCAATAAAACAATTACTCAGTAACTATGATACCACTGAGTTTGGTACCATACCACAAAATGTATTTTGAAAACTCACCCAGACAGTGAAGAACTTTGTCCTTAAGGGAATATAAGTCAGTGTTCACCTCGGCAGTCTTTATTGAGGGTGACATCTCCAAACTGAAAAGAATATCACATAAGTTGATTAGCTATGTCTGTGTTTCTAGTTTCTTCTACAATAAACTGTATTTAAATTACCAAATTTAACGAAGTAGTCAGCATAAACCAGGGCCACTGTAGCTGTATAGCTATAGAAATTCACTACATGGTGGAAATTCTCACAAATCGGGAATAAGCAAATGGGCTCTTATAAATGGCTAAAGATGCAGACTGTCCTTAGCATTAAAGAATGGCATTTAATTTTAAATGTCTGTTGTGTAAATCAATTACGTTGTCATTTTTTGATTATTAACAATTTTAAATTTAATGTAAACAAACATAGGTAAAACAGAGAAACACTTGCTTGCAAAGAAAATTACTGGAGAAAGAAGAGTGGATGAGGAAGACAATAAGTTTGGATAAAGTGAGTCTCTTAAGGATCGCAATGAAGAAAACCTAATTCTAAGAAAATGATGTCACTTTATTAATTAAGGTGATGCAAGCAAATGAAGCATTTATGACCAGGCGGTACAGAATATTGAGACGCCTTTATGGCAGAGGATTTTGAAGTCTGATTGAGTGCAAAGGAAAAATAGATTAATGTTGCCTGGTTCTGAATGATTGGCAACTTTAAAGAGAAAAAGACAGATAACAAGGTTTCAGACTTAAGGGAGTAAATCTTTAGTTATTGAGTAACCTGAAATTAACGCTGGAATTGTAAAAAATAATCACTTGAATTCAGAGTTGGGTTGGTTTACTTTTTTGCGACCCAGTCACCTGAAATTAGTAGACCAGAAGTCCAGTGACAGTAACTAGAATGGTACGTTGACGCAGTTCAACAACATGAGAGCAGATTATTTAGTTAATCTTTGAAGAATATCTTAATACACCCTGACCTTGCCAAAAACTTTACTCGAGTGAACAGGTAACCTGATCCAACTCCGGTGGAATTAGCGTACACCAAATCAAGTACATGTCACATGCAGTGATAATGTTAAAATACTTTGAACTAAATGCTGCAATTACCATTAATATGGTTCGTTAATTTTAGCTAAAAAATGGAAGAGTTGACATTTAGGGCTTTGGCCTATTTGGGAAAAAAATGATTTAATGACTTTGTTTTCTACTGTTCAAGACTACAATATGGAAACAACCAATGAACATAATCTTGTCTAGGAGGTTTATGAAGGTACTTTTAGTCTACTGTTGGGATTTAGTTACACTTGTCTAGTGTTAAGAGTAATTGATACTTAATTACTTTATGTTTTTCTTACACTTTTTGGCTGATGTCATTACGATTTATCTTCTTAAGAACTTGAATCAGATTTTCAATTGTTGCCTCATTTCCGTTGTGTTGCCTCCATTCTAACAAAGTCTGGAAAGCCATTTCTTTTATTCCCATTGATGTACAGTCGATTTTAATGCCTTGGATTCTACCCTCTTTGAGTCCCATTCCTCGACCAAGTTCCATCCAGTCTTTTCCAATATTAGAACTGATAAAGGCCATGACGTCGCTGAAGTGAACTGCAATTGGAAGAAAACGTACTGTATATGGTAATTGTATAAATTTGTAGGCAAGAAATTATCTTTCTCAAACCATTTCTCTACCAGGTATGCATCTTATTCTGCCACGCAATCCAACATACGACCATCCATACCAACCCTCTACTGAATTCTGTGTGATAGTTGTTACATGGACTCAGTAGTGGTGCTGGCCAATCGCAGATGAAACAATGATTCCCCGAGAGGGGTACAAAGAAAGAAAAAAAATATTTTTATTTATTTATTTTTTACTTCGGCAGGGATTCGGGGAAACTAGCTATGGGATACGGGGGTGGGGGAGTGCTTTAAGCTTCCCCAGTGGGGTCCGGGGGACGCTGAAGCATTTTACACTATCTGAGGGCTTATTTTTGGCTTCCGGAGGACAGGTTTGCACCATATTATTAAGAAAATTTCGGCCATTTTCTTAAACATTTTCAGCATTTTTTCTTTGTATTCTTCAGCTTGATAGGTCGTAAAAACCTAATTGTGACTAAATTCTGTTTTTTTTTATTAATTTTATTAACAAATTAAATTAACTTACGAGTTTAAAAAATATTTTTTTTTTATATTAATACGTTGCTTTTAGCTAACACTGAATAATTTAGATTTGTTAAGTATTGTTGCTTAATTTTCAATCGGCGAAAGATATACATGACGTTTCTGAATTAACTGACAATTATTTTTAAATAATGGTAGCGATGGGCTAAGAGAAAAAGGGGTGCTGACAAATGAAACCACCAACTCAGTTTTCAATTTTGATAACTAATTTCCTCAATTTTGATGGAGTTAGTAATTGCAACCCTAGCAAGAACACACAGTCCGCCCTCAAATGCGTGCAGCCAATAATTGTGAGTGCATTGATTATTTTTAAATCCTGTATTGGTGTAGGCTGGATTTGATTCGACATCCTCTTGGTTGAGAGGCTGGGCCTCTGACCGCTTTGTTTGGGGGTCCCTGTGACCTCTCACAAACTTTGCATTGTGGGACTTTAAAATCCGTTCTTCTCCTTTTATTGATAACTGGTCAAGTGTTGGCATCCCAGATGCGTCTGATAAAAAAAGAAGTCTCTTAAATAATGGCGTTGATATGCTAACTGATAGGCAAACGTAGAAAATCAATTATTAGTTTAGCCATTGTACATTGTTTTTGCAATGTTCATTGATGTCACCATGTGAATTCAAACTACGAAAGCTGAGATCCTTGACAAGTTTTGTTTCGTACATATTTAGATAACATTTCTCCATTAACTACGACAGCTCCTAAGTCATAGAGGTGATGGGTTAGCAACAGTAGGAATAATAGAAAACAAAACGGTAAAACTCGATATTCAGCTTTTTTTCTCAAATTTGTGTACCAATTTTATGTTGCCATGAAGACTGTGTCTTCCGGCTATTCCCCGATGACAATCTCAGTTACTCCCTGACTAGGAGGGGGGGGGGGCAATGCTTCCCCGACGGACAGGGGGAACCCTGGGGCCCCTAACCCCCTCCCACCTTGTCGTGTCACCGGGGGCACACAGTTGTACTGACACTGAGTTACGTTAACTCTGGAATTCTCATAAACACTGACCCCTGTGTTGGATCCGGAATTACAGTAACTCCGGATTCGTAATTTGCTTTAATTACGAATTAAAGCATACTATAATCCGGAATTATAGTAACACGGAGTTACCCTAACTTTTGTCTAATTTGACAATAATATGGTTGCGGTTTCTGATGTTAAATGTACAGCCGCAGTGAGCGCGGTAGCGCACGCTAGGCAGGGGCATTATTTAAACATCAATAAAATCAGGAGTTAGGGTAACTCCGCGTTACCACAATTCCGGATTATTCAGAAACTTTTAAAGCAAATTAAGAATCCGGAATTACTGTAATTCTGCGTCCGACACACGCACCAGCATTTAAGAAACTCCCAGAATTAACGTAACTCCGTGTCGATACAATTCCGGCGCCCCATGTCACCTCTGCACGGACTGACGTTTATTTCCATCAGGATGAGATACAAAATTGTGGAACACACCAACACGGTAGAGGCAACCATGCCGCAATGTTTCTACGATATGTCCAGCTGTCTTCTTCTGTAGAAACTTTCAAGTTAAAACATGAATGATGGATGACTACTGGAGCTGTCATTCATCACACCTCATCATCATGTTTTAACTTGAAAGTGTCTTTAGAAGAAGAAAGCGCAACAGCTCTACAAAATATGGAAGAATGGTTGCCCCTACCACGTGAGTGTCAGTGTTTAAAGCTTCTCTTAAAGAGCGTTGACTGCGGTGTTTAGAACATCGGCCTGGGAAACGGCACCCAGACTCAGCCAGAGACATTTGTCATTGTCGTAGAGTAAGTGAGTCGAAACTTCGGCTTTTTGTGGAATCGAAAGGAATGTACCAAAATCGAGTTTTACTTCAGCTTTTAAAAATTCGCACTCGGCATACGTGTCGAAGTTAAGGGAATTTGTCGAGCCCTCACCGAAAGGACGGAAGAAACTCATCTGCATTCCGGGATAAGGTGTTGGGGATTTTTATCCTATTCGAGCGGGTCTCCTTTCCCAAGAAGGGAACCTCCGTTTCGTAAAAGACAGGTTAAGAGGGTCGTCGATTGGCCTAGGATGTTGTGGGGTTTTGTGTCACGGTCACGTAGGGCAAAAACAAAGCTGGTCTTGAACACTTGGTTGATTACAGGTGCTTTCGCAGATTGAGAAGGTTTGTAAAGAAAACAGTCGGGACATGTCATTAGTGGGATGGGACATGTCATTGGCGGGATGATCGGGTCATTAGTGCTGGGGTCATCCAAGAAATGAATGTACTTTTCGGTGTCTTTAGACGAAAGCTGAGCGAGATCCGGAAGTGAAAGCTGTGCAGGGTCCGGAAGTGAAAGCTGGGGTCGATTGCCAATTTTGGTGACGGAGGGGTTCGTTACAGTTGGACGGGGCTTCTTGGCAATGTGTTGGCCGGAGAGGGAAGGTCTTTTCCGACTTTCATGCTCGAAGTAGAGGCAACCCTATAGCTGGTGTATTCAAGACGAATGGATGAAAAGCATGAGGGCTGCAGAAGTGGGGCAGCAGACGAAAGCTTACGTATAGCCGACTCGACTAACTGATTTATCTCGCCGCGGTTGGCATTGTGGGCCTCCGTCGCACGGCGAAGATTGCGTTTCACTTCCAGGTAGTATTTCTTGGCCTCTTTGAATTCCTCTTCAAGGTTTTAAAGATTGAAAGCAGGAGGGGTCCGTTGTCTGGCGTGTAACAGAGAGTCATCCTCAACGGTTGCGCGGCAGCACGGCAGGATCTATTGATGCAGGAATTGCAAGGTACAAAGCTGAAAGCAAGTGACCGGCGAAAGCATGAGAGTGCGCAGCAGCAGAGATGGGAGCCAGAGAAGAGGCCGGGTCGGTTGGGCTGTGCAGAGGATTCGTCTTCGGCATGGATGGCGATAGACGGCGAATCCAAACTCCAAACGAAAGGTGGAGAAGAAGTGACGTGGAGACGGTCGCCTGAGGAAAATGAATAGTGAAAGCCTCAGCTCTAATTTTTATAGAGGAGGACTGCGCCATGCAGACGCGGTAGGGTTACTGAGTAGGTGGCTACATGCAGTTAAGAAACCTCCAGGGAGACACATCCATTGCGACAATGAAAGCAAAATTAACAGGTTCTGTATGTTTCCCAGCGGCAACAAGAAACCGCCATTTTGACCCAGCTACAATTAGAGACTGGCTACTACCAATTCAAAATTGGGAAAAGACCTGGCTACAATTAGAGACTGGCTACATTTGAGGACCTGGCCGCAAATGGAGGATTTATGGTCCGTACTTAATAATAATAATAATAATAATTTTTTTTTAATATTTCATTATGGTGCAAAGAAAAGAACCGCCATGAAGTACCAAAGTACTTGTGTAGATAGCTTCGTTTCAATCATTTGAAAAATAAACCATGAGATTTTTCGATTTAAGTAAAAATAAAAAAAAAACGTTCTGTTGTGTAAATTAACAGTAGAACACATTTAAAACAGTTGTCCAAAGAAAAAAAATTACGGGTTGCATAATATTTTAACAAAAAACATTCAAGTTTTACAGTAGTAACGTCAATGTGAATTCAATGCTTAATTACTGCTTAATAGATCCACATTAATTTAAACATATAACAAGTATTGTAGTTTCAGCAGTTTTACATAAATAATATATTTAGAAAATGAAATCACCTGTATAATAAAATTGTAGAAATCATTTGAATACACAACCCTCATATTATCATATATTGTAATTCACCAGTTAATCATTTTTTAAATTTCTTTTTTACTGCATTATAACTTTTAATGAAAAATAATTTTTTGGGAGTTGATTAAATAAATGGGGTGTATAATATGTACTAATTTTCTTGCCATAATTAATTCGAAAAAGTGGTACTCTTAATTGAAGTGTTTTCTTTCTTTCAGTTATTGTTGATTTATCAATAATATTAAATGCTAGAAAATATTTTTATAAAATAATAACATAGTTCCTTAAGCTAATAATTTTAAGGATACCCACGTTTTTTGTATATATCTTCGGTATTAAGGTCTGTGGTTTGTTTGAATAAAATTTTAATTATTTTATTTGGATCTTTTGTAATCGTTCCATCAGGTATTCTGCAACAAATCCGTAATTTTCTATTCCATACCTAAGATGAGATTCAACCCAAGCATAATAAATTGCTTGTCTGTTTTTAACTTTAAAATGTCTTTTAAAAGGTATAATTTAGGCATAATACCTCTAAGTTTCTTAATTATCAAGTCGGTATGAATATTATATTTGCAGTTTGTATCTAGCGTAAGGCCCAAATATTTTGCCTGCGTAACTTCTTTTAATTTTAGAGTACCTAGGTTTGAATTTAAAAAAATATTTTTTTCCGAACTTTACACTCATATGAGGTGTCTTTATATTCACACAGACACTCACAATTCATTAATAATATCAAACTGTGATTGTACTGTCTGCATCATTATTTCATAATTAACATGAATTGCGATAACAGCTATCTCATCAGCAAAAATCTGTATGTTACCTTTCTCAATTTTTTTTATCTATGTCGTTTATATTTCTTAAAAATCAGATTGGTTCCAGCATCGAACCCTGGGGAACACCGTCATGACAATCGAATTAATTTATTACTTATAATTTTATCAATATTCACACTGTTTGTTCTATGATTTAAGTAGTTAACAAGTATATTTGATATTTTTTCCTCTTATCCCTATGTTCCTCATTCTATTTATTAAAGTTTTCCTGTTTATCGTATCAAATGCTTTCTGTAAGTCTAAAGAACGATCCCCCATTAATTTACCTTCATTTAAAGCTTTCGGAATTTTGTCATATAATAATTTTTTTTATTTTTTTATTTATTGTGTCAAAATTAGCACTACATGAACTACATTGTAGTAGTTGTATATGTAATGCAAACAAATTAAGATTACATGGTGTGGTTACAGAAAAAGAAAAAAAAAGCATATCACAATACAATTATAGTACGATTAGCAATATAAGAAAAAACGAACTTACTGAACACAAATTATGAAAAAACACATGATCAGACAACAAATAGTAAATGGAAAGTCAAGTTTATTGCGTGATCATCCAATCTTTTAATTGTTTTTTAAAGTAGAATATTTATCAATAAAAAATAATTTTTTGGGTAGAGAGTTAAATACAAATGGCAAAGAGTAATTACTGTTTCGTTTTCCATAAGTGTTTCTAACAAGTGGTAGTTTTAATTGTAATGTTGTTCGTCGTTTAAATATTACATTTTTATCAAGGGATTTAAACATATAAAAGTAGTTCTTTAATACAATTACATAGTTTCTTAATTTTAAAATATCTAGGATACCATAAACTTGAAAAATTTCCTTAGTTGAACTGGATTTTTTACGATTAAATAGAATTTTAATAACCTTGTTTTGGATACTTTGCAGTCGTTTAATTAAGTAATCTGGCGCAAATCCATAAATTTCGATACCATATCTTAAATGTGATTCAATCCATGCATAGTAAAGAATTGTTTTATTTTTAGTATTAAGTATTGAACTTATCTGATATAATTTCGGTAATATGCTTCTAATTTTCTTAATAAGCAGATCGATGTGCTTCTCGAATTTAAAGTTTTGATCAATGGTTAAACCTAAATATTTTGCTGAATTTACTTCCGTAATTGGAAACTCACCTTCATGCGTCTTAAGGATTATCTCATCCTTATGCTGTATTGCCTTATTTGAAGTTTTGATGCGCATGAATACAGTTTTTTCTTCAGAAATATAAACAGCATTTTTTGCACTCCAATTTGAAATCATGTCAAATTGTGTCTGTAAATTATCCATCATTTTTTTATAGTCAACATGAATAGATAATAAAAACACATCATCTGCAAAGGTATCTTTTTCAATATTACAGTCAATGTCGTTTATATATATCAGAAAAAATAGTGGTCCTAGGACGGATCCCTGTGGAACGCCATCGTTGCATATTAAGATGTCACTTTTACAAGTATCTACTTTAACACGACTGGTTCTGTCCTGAAGATAACTTGCAAGGATATTTCAAATTTTACCTCTAATTCCACACGATTCCATTTTTTTAGTAATAATTTTCGATTTATGGTGTCAAATGCTTTTTGCAGGTCAATTAGAATTACACCTAAGTAGTTACCATCATTTAATGCTGCAGTAATTTTATCATTTAAATGTTTAAGTGATTCTATAGTACCTTTATTTTTTTGAAATCCAAACTGGTTTTCGGAAAGTATTTTGTATTTTTTCAAAAAATTATTAATTTTTTCAGCGAAAAACTTCTCTATGATTTTATTAATTGCAGGTAAAAGTGCAATAGGTCTATAGTTATTAACTTCATTTTAAGCACCTTTTTTAAAGATTGGTCTTAATAGTTGAATTTTTAATTTGTCAGGCCAGATTTCCGATTTAATGATACAGT
>JAHWFP010216131.1:0-18029 GCA_023313725.1 Lithobius niger | reverse complement strand
ATCAACAACTTTTTACTATTAAACATACTTATTTGGTGTTTAGCACTCTTTCGAATCGCACTTTTGTTATGTTTTATTTAGTCAGGTCCATGCGTGCGCAAATCTGGCCAATTATTGTGCATAGCTGATTGTTAACTAAATCGAAAACGCAGCCTGAAACGAAATCATACTACTGTAATTAGTACTTTTCTTTGCGGGCAATGGTATTTTAGCAATGGTTAACATGGTCCTGTCCATAGTTGCCCATAAACACAGAAAAATTAACACAACACAGTCAAAGAATCTGATGCATTTGTTTCTTGTAAGGGAGGACTTAAAACTTAAAATTTTATCAATCTAACATCTCATCTAAAAATTATTAGCATGAACTTCATTTAATGACTATTGGCCTGTTTGTCATTTTACGAAGAAATTCCGCAACCCAGCTTTTATTGTATTGTTTGCCTAACTAAACATGATCAAAATTGTAGTTTTTTTTACAGCATTGCGCAGAGAAGGTAGACGAATCTTCGTAATTTATGCTGGAGTAAAACATAACACGTTTATTGCGGCGCCATGTTTACGGTGTTACAGAAAATTTGCGGCTACAGAAAACGGAAGTAGGCTAACATATCCCGTTATACTAAAACCCGGTGTAGTATTAAAACGGAAACTAACTATGGTTCGTTTTGTACGCTTAGATTTCAAAATAAAGTATATTTACTGTTCCAATACCCTTACAAATTTTCGACAGTCAGGTTTTCTGGAGTTGGAGGGGCTCAGAATGACTGTCTTCATCAGGCTACCACATCACCGCTTACTTCGTCGTGAACGTTCGTCTGCTAACTAAAGCGCTCTAGCGCGACTACATGCTAAATATTCTAGCTATTAAATCATAGGAGCTTAACACTTAAAATATTCGTCTATAGGCTATCAAAAATTAATGACAACACTCCTTGTTGGGGCACCAAAAAAAAAAATATGCAAACTACTCCACTAGTGTCCTTCCTTCAGTTCTTCGTGACGCACAAGTTTTTAGTCTCCCTCCCCCTTTTTTTTTTGCTTGCACAAAAAAACACCTGGGTCTGAAGTTCTGAAGGGTTCAGTCAAGACCAATGGCCAGAGAGTTTTCGTTGGTTCTCCTGGCCGAAAGAATCTTCGTGAGTATGTCTGCCTTGTTTTCACTTGACGGGAAATATGTGAAGTTCACGTTGCCTTTTGTAAGATGGTCTCTTAAGAAGTGGCACTTTAATTGAATATGCTTACTTCTCTCCGATGTTACTTTATTTTTAGCTAGACAAACAGCACCTTGGTTGTCTACTTTCATTTGGGTGGAGGTTTCAATGAACATCCCCATTCCTACTTCATTAAAAAAGTTCTTCAGCCACAACACTTCCTTAGCCTGGCACATTGCAAGGTACTCTGCCTCTACTGTAGACAGTGCTACTGTTGCCTGCTTCTGGCTCTTCCACAAGATTGCAGCACCCGCTAGTACGCTGACATAGCAGATTTTCGGTCGACGAGATCAGATGCCCAGTCCAGGGATGCTGCCGGGGGTACCTTGGTTTTTCACGTTTTGTTCACATTCCGACTTTTCTTTTTTTTTCACATGCCTAGTTTTCATTTTTTCACATTTTTCATATACCTGCTATTCATTTTTTCACATTTTTTACCTACCTACCTTTAATTTTTGTATCACTATTTCAACGTTTTCATATGTCTCACCAGTTTCACAATTCTTGAATAAAAATTTTTCTTTTCCAGTAACCATTGTAATTTCAGTTTTTTTTTTTGCTATTTCAGGATGCCAGGACGTAATTATTCTGATCATGTACCCTATTTTATTAAACATACTTATGACAAGATAAAAAAATTCAAAGTACTTACAAGAAGCTCTTTGGTAGATTTATCAGAAAAAAATAGGCCACTTTCTCAGAAGCAACAGTTCACAATTTCATAGCCTATTTTTATTTGACATTGTAGAGCTTCTCTAATAAAATTGTGAATTATGGGCTGTTGCTATCAGAAAGTGGCCAAACTTATAGAAGCAGTGCCACGAACTATGAGGGTGCAGGACTTGCAGATCCTTTAAGAGCTTACAGTTAATGGGAAGTGTCTTCAGAAGTTGCAGAACTGTTTTTTTTTGTAAAAAGCCCTCCCTCTATAAAGGAACTCCTTTTCATCCTTCTGAGAAGTCTTTTCCGGCACACTGCTTTCAGGTTCACTAGTAGAACGTATCCTTCACGCGAAATTAAGGCAACGCTGCCGGTCACGCAACATTGATTGTTAAGTTTACAATAGGTACGTGTAGAGCTTATTAATACGTACACAAGAATTACTGTATACATCCATTTAAGCCGAAATTTTTGTACCCTAAAAAAAAAAACTTCCTATCACCATCACACACAGTGCACATGATAGTACCGCTGCGCGTTAACGGTTGCTAGGCAAATGTTAAGAAAGCGACCCGCCTGTAAACCAAGTTTTTTTTCCTGTTCTAATCACAGACATGCTACGTAATGCTGGGTCCAAAATTAGGGCGGATAATTTGATTGTTAGTACTTTGCTTGTACATTTTGCGTTTTTTCACACCGACACTTGTATTTTTCACATTTTTTTTTGCCCCTAGCAAGTTTTCACATTTTTCCACACCGGCAGCATCCCTGCCAGTCCGCATCCAAATAAAATTGAACTTTCTAGTTTGTCTTACAAAAATGTAGTCCCCAATGTTTGGTCTTCTGCACATATCGGAGGATGTGTCTCGCGCTACTCCAGTGTTCGTTACTTGGGTTGTTGTTGAACTGACTTACGTACGCAGTTACGAAGGAGAGATCCGGTCTTGTGCCGTTTGCCAGATACAACAAAATGCCGACAACTTCTCGGTATGGCACATTTTCTTGAGTAGTAGGGGTCATCTTTTTTAAGGAACTTCATACTTGGATCCAAGGGAGTCAACGCTGGTTTGCAGTCTACCATGCCAACGCTTTTCAAGATTTCCTCGGCATACGCAGTCTGGTCCAAAGAAATAGAACCGTCGGGATGACGTGTGATCTTTATCGAGCGAATCTCCTTTGCTCTCCCGAGTTCTAGAGCTTTGAATCTTCCCATGAGTTTTTTCCTTGAAGTTTGCTAACACTATCTGGTTCTTTACTATCAGAACGGTGTTGTCTACATAGACTCCTACTATCAGTCCTTGCTCCATGTCATAATACAGACAAGGTTCTGCAATGGACTCTTTTAGGCCTATTTCCTTCAAAGAATCATCAAAACAGGAGGTTCCACTCTTTCCTGGATTGATGTAGGCCATGGATGCTCCTCCTAAGCTTGCATACATATTCTTCCTTCTCCACTTCGATAAATGGTTGTGGTTGGTTCATACAAGTTTCTTCCTGGAGAGAACCATTTGATAGATCTCCCATCCTAGTTCCACGGCCAAGGCAACCAAAGTCCTGACAGTTTTCAATTTAATCACAGGCGAGAATGTCTCGTTGTAGTCAATTCCCTTCACCTGCATGAAACCGCGTGCCACCAATCTCGCTCGGTAATGTTACAGGTTTCCTTCTTGATCAAATTTCTTCTTAAAAACCCACTTGGACTTGATCACCTTTCTTGCAGTTGGCCTAGGAACTAGCTCCCATGTTTGATTTTCTTCGAGGTTTGAGAGCTCTTCCAGTTCTCGGATTTGGTCCCCTTCATAGCTTCTTCTAATGTCTGAGGTTCAGCTCGATCATCTTTCGTCTCATGCACGGCGTTGCATTTTAATTGATAATCTCGCTTTGCGGCTTGTCGCAGAGATCTATGGATTGTCGGCCCAATATCTTCTAAAGGAAGTTCTGCCTGGTCCTACTCATACCTCTCTTCACCATCATCCAGGAAGTCTTCTATGTGGGATGGGATCTGTCTCTTTTTCTGGGGTTACAGGGTTCTCCCTTGGTTCGGGAACTTCCACGTCTGGAATAATGATCTGCTTCGTATCTTCGGATTCAATGAGAAGCAGGTCATCCCCTGTAGGCTTCTGTGGTTTTCCTATGGTAGGCTCGTCTCTGAAAGGGAACACAGCTCCTTCAAACTTTACATCGCGGCTAACTATGATTTTATCGGCTTTAAAATCCCACAACTTGTAACCTTTTGTTCCTTGAGGGTACCTAATAAAAACAGTCTCTATTGCCCTGTCATCCAACTTCTGTTTTGGGATGTGTCTACCCCTGTTACAGAATCACAGCGACGCGCGTCGCTACGTCGCAGTACGGCTAGCGTGTTGCAGTACGATTTATCCTGCATTTTTCTTTCTTGGTATTCTTTTTGCGATAATTTCGCCAAAAATTGACCGATTTTGACGTTCAAATACACCATTTGAACCGTTTTTTCGAGAGCTTTTGAATGGTGCTATTGTCAAGATGATAGCTTTGGTCGTTCTCAAGTTGTTTAACAAAAACAACCTACAAAGGTCTAGAAAAAAAGTTCTTGCACGAAACTTCTTCATGAACCCCAAACGTCCTAACTGACAATTTTGCACAATGCAAAATTCCACCTTCACAACCTACCGGCAACACGGATACCCTCCCCTTCCCGCTGAGCGGTTTTAGTTTGCAAAAAGCTTGTCGCAGACCGGTTGAAAATATTCTGCTTCTGGGGTGACTACCTTTCACGGCCCAGGCCATACAGCCAAAAGCTGTGAGGTGGTCGGTGTCTGCTTCCCGGCCTTCCCAGACTGACGAGGGGCTTCTTCCTTTGAGGGATCTTGACGGGCAGAGATTATGTACATGACAAGCCGTAGTGGCTGCTTCCGCCCATTGGTTCTTCGGCAAGACTGAGCTTATCAGCATGCACCTCGTCATGTCAAACAGCATCCTGTTGTATCGTTCAGAGTTTCCATTTTGCTGTGGATTTCCTGGAACGCTGAGTTGCCGAGTAATCCCATGTTCTCGTAGGAAATTATCAAACTTCTGGATTGCATATTCTCTACCGCAGTCTGAACGCAGCGTTTTTATCTTCGTCTCGTGGAGGTTTTCAACTTCAAGTTTATACTCCTTGAACTTATGGATAACCTCGCTCTTCCTTTTTATCGTGTAGACACGGACGTACTTCGAGTAGTCGTCAATGAAGGTCACCAGATAGTGGGCTCCCCAATTTGACATAGGAGAGATTTTCCCCACTACATCCGAGTGTATCAGCTCTAGGACCTGACTGGTCTTGCTTGTTCTACAAGTTGGAAATGGCGTATGGGGTGGCTTTCCTTTCATACATGTCTCGCATAGACGGTCCCCTGTTTTGTCGTCTTCTTCCATTTCGTCTTCAGTTCTGGTTAGGCTTCGCACTGCAGCTTGGTGCAGGTGACCAAATCTATGACGTCATAAAGCGTCATCGTTGGTTCTTGCGATGCTGGCGATATTCTGCTCTATCTCCATTACTCTGTATAGGCGTCCTTCTCGTTTAGCTGTAATGATGATTTTGTCGTCTTAGTCAATCACTCTTGCTTCGCCTTTGTGGAATATCACTTGGGACCCTTTCTCTTCGATTCTTCCTACAGATAGGAGATTGCAGTCTAAATTAGGGACGTGCAGTATTCCAGCGAGTGTGATTCTGGCACCGCCGTTTTCTTTGACTAATTCGATAACCGTTTCTCCAGCCCCTTTAACTTCCATGGTTTCTTGGTTGGCGACCTCAACTACTGATGATCTAGGCCTATAGTTCGACAGTTTCTTTTTGCTCGACGTCATGTGCTCGCTTGCCGCACTGTTTAAATACCAGGTATTTATTTTTGAGCTACTTCTTCATGCGGTGTGTAACGCCTTTTCCACTGTGACAATATTTGTCGATTTGGCCCTTTCCACCTTTCTTATTTCTTCATTTTGGGTGTCTGTGGGCTTACACGTCTTATCTTGCTTGGCTTCGTCACAATTTTTGGCAATGTGGCCATATTTGCCGCAGCCGAAACACTTAACCTTACGTCTAGGCGGTGGGGATCTTTCTGCGTTGACGCGTTTTTTTATTATTTTGACATGTGTCAATTTTCTTAGTTACTAGGGCTTTGGTCTCACCCACGGCAGTTCCTCACTTCGGGCTTTACGTTTTTCTTCTAGAAGTAATTTACCTTTAACAATTTTGGTTGTTAAATTATTTTCTTGGTACTCCAAGTTTAAGATGAGTGCTTCGTACTCTTTGGGCAGCCCCATCAGCATCACTAGGGAAATTTCCTTAACCGTAAGATCGTAGTTGCATGCTGCTAATTTTCTATGTATGTCCATGATTCGACTTGCCCATGCTTCTTTGACCATATGGCAACTTCCGATGTCGTCTAGGTAATTTTCTTCCACAATCAAAAATATGAAAGTTAGAGCCTTTTCGTTATTTTTGCGTTCACTGTCCGACATCATTGCGTCATATCACTGCTCGATGGCTTCCCAAACACTTCTTTGCACTAAGGCAGCTCTTGCACCAATCTTCCAAGCGTGATAATTTTCACTGCTTAATTTTGGTCCATAGCGTTTGATTGATTTTAAAAGTTCGCTTCTGCCGTGCTCGTTAACTTTTAAAGTTTTTCTCGTATTTTCTCGTATTTTTCTAACTAACTTCTGAAGAAGGCGAACGCAATTATTCGCCGAAAATTTAAGTGAACATTTGTTGTGTTCTTCTGTGTGGTTTTGTGTGCTCTTTTTTCTATTATGTCGTGTCTAAACTACAGTAAACGCCGGTTACCGGTTTTTGCATAACTTTTAAAGTCACTTTCGTCTTCGTCAAATTAACTTTAAAAGTCCATTTCGTATTTATTTATTCTTCGTCAAAGCACTCAGTCCCATTTCTTTGCTGTGTAGCGAGTGGCTCTCATCAGCGCAATCACAACTTTAGTCCTAAGGCCGAGCACGTTTTTCGTCTTCGTTGCGAAGCGGCAGCTCTCGCTAGCATCCGATTCGGCCTAACCGAGCGCGTTCTTCTTGCTTGGAATGGTGCCAAAACGTCGCATTACTGATCTTTTTTTCGTCGTTTGTTTGCTGTCTGCTGTGAACTCACGGTAATTTTCCTACCTCTCTAACGCAGTGGGAACGTCCTGGGCCCATAACCTGTAGTTTTTTTTATAGCATTGCACACAGAAGGTAGACGAAACTTCGTAATTTATGCTGGAGTAAAGCATAACACGTTTATTATGGCGCCATGTTTACGGTGTAACAGAAAATTTGTGGCTACAGAAAACGGAAGTAGGCTAACGTATCTGGTTATACTAAAACCCGGTGTAGTATTAAAAAGGAAACTAACTAAGGCGCTCTAGTGCGGCTACATGCTAAATATTCTAGCTATTAAATCATAGGAGCCCAACACTTAAAATATTGGGCTATAGGCTATCAAAAATTAATGACAACAATAATAACATTAGTTGTTTCGTGGTCCAGACCAGAAGTTGCCTAGGAATAAAAGCTAGACATGAGTAACTAAGCAATACGAGCCTTCATGTTTAAACTATCAAGGATGAAAAAACAGCTAGCTTGGCTGCCAGAATGAAGTGACAGTGAATGAGTGAATGAATGTCAGATACAGAGGGAGGGGATGTCAGTATACAAATAAATTTTTTAAAACTCAAAATGCTTTCGTACCTGAATCAATAGGAGGACGCGAGCTTGTTTCTGAACTTCCATTTCGGTATCTGTCTTCTCTTGGTTGCGATTCCTCCCTTGGGGCTGAACGCCAATCAGACGCAGTGCGATCTCCTGCTCTGTCATCTCTACCGTCCCGTCTATCTCCTCCTCGAGCATCCCTTTCATTTTCTGTTGACATTAATATTACAAAACGTTACTGAAGTTTACAGCAGCATAAAAATTAGATGCCAGCAAAACAATAGTACCTTGACTATCTGCAACATGAATTCGTATTTTCCTATTTCTGAGATTCTGAAATATGAAAAGAATTAAGTCTACAGACCGATAAAACAACACATGCATACATTATCTTTCACGTAAAGCTTATTCAAAAGTTGGTAACAATTTCTTTACTCTGAAAACTCATCTCAAATTAATTAGATTGTTCAGGAAACAATAACGCAACAATTGGCAATAGCAAGAATTTATAGGGTTTGGGAGGAGAATTTGTAACTCTAAAAAGACCCTATTGAAACATGTTAGATTCATCCCTATTAGTTCCCTACATGTTCCAAGTGGTAATTTTTGCTCATTTATCAGCCAAAATCTAAAGTAAACTAAATTACAACCAAGCTAGGGTAAATAATAATTAAATACAAGCTAGTTTTGTTTAGTATCGTTTAATTTTAGGCTAAAAACTGAGTAGAAATTCCCACATAAAACACATGGCGCCCTCTATAAACTAAGACTGAACTACTACGAAAGTATCCAAGACGTTTCAGAATGGGTCTCAGTCACAAATTCTTCTCCCCAACTCTATAAATTCTTGGCAATAGTAATGCGGCAATGTTATTTTACTATCTGAGATTGTGCGTTATTGCGTCCTGAACAACTGAATTAATTTGAAGTAAAGCTTAGAGGAAAAAAAATAATTAGGCTTGGTTTGAATTACGTTGCACACTACTATGCGTCGTAATTAGGAGCATCCAATAACGGAACATTTTTCTAAGTTTAATAACTAAGGCTACGCTGATACCAACACTACCGATACAGATTTTTAAAATTTTGCCGATACCGGTTACCAATACAGATACCCAAAATTGTTTACCCAATTTTTCCATCAACGTTGTAGTTGTCTTCAAAAGTTCAATAATTATTAAAATAATTATTTTTTTTTAAATAGTAACCAGCAGATAAAACTTGGCTAGGAAGATATTCAGCAATTTCCTTAACAAAATGCCGCAAACCGCATCTCATTACCTTGAATGTTTCCCGAGTTAGGAAAGTTGCCCTAAAATGTTCGAGTTTTCACAACTAAAAAACTAGCATTCTACAAGATACCACAAATTTTCCATTAACAGCTCTGGCAAAGCTAGTGCCCATCACCTTAAAATCTTAAGATTGGAAATTGTGAAATAAGCTAGTTGATTAAAAGCTTCTTATGTTTTATCCTCTTAAATAGTGATAGTTTCTGCAGCAAAATTAAAAATACAAACTTTCCGATTTTTACTTTGAGAGTTCTCAATAATTTTCGCGATCTTTCACAATTACGTCCATTCTCAAAACTCTGATACTGTGTTGTGTGAATTTACGACAGTTTTATTCGATGGCAATGATGTTAACACATCACACAACTGTCTTCTTCAAGCGTCTGCTTTGGTTCGTGATTTCTTGGCTTGTCACGTTCGCTCCATGGTTATTGAATTCCGGATGAGACAAGGTTTATCAGGTCGTCCCTACCTGTTCTTCAGTCGTTCTCCCAAGTCATTCCTAACCAGATACTGAATTGCAGGATTGGTTGGCATTTGGAAAATCATCAAATCCTCCTAGTTCTGGATGAGCTTGAATGGTCAGAGATTCTAGCCCTCCGAGATGCCTACCATGTGCTGAGCAGGGTTGGAAATATTCATTATTTTAAAATAATCAAATTAATCAGAATATTTTGATTATAATCAAGATTAATTTTAATATATTCAGATTTTAATAAGATATAAGATGCAACAATAATTACGACATAGTTAAAGTTGCTACGTAGCATTGCTCCAATTGCTTTCTTGCTCTGACAAAATACTAATATCTATAGATCTACTTTAAAGCGTGATTACAAAGTGTAAATTCCACTACTGTTAGTTTAGGTGATGTGAATTTGCCTTCGTTGCCAAGGAAACTAACAGGAGACTACTACAGGGCGATTATGGCAGTCCTAAGCAAAGCCAAAGAAAAAGCTTCTCCCGTTAACTTCAAACTAGTTTTTCAAAACATATCAGTGGGGGGGGGGGGAAGGGGGGCCCTTCGGCCACTATTTTTGTGCTGGCAAAGGTGGAACAAGATTTATCCATTTTTTTTCTGGGTTGGTTAAGTTCTGTGCATCAACAGTTTAGTGCTAACCTGGTCCTTGATTATAATCAGGTGAAGTTCAATTTTAATCAAACGATTATAAACATGATTATAACCAATGATTAAAATCACTTGATTATAATCGTAACAACCCTGGTGCCGAATTAGATACAAGCAGCCTCTCGGTGCGTTATCAATCAATCCGGTTCTGTGTGTTCATGTGATGAACGTGGATGAGAGAAGGAAGGGTGTGCGCAATTGTGTAAAACAACATATGGCTGATACGGAGGGAAGAAAATACGAAATCGGAATTGCAGTTCACCGCATGAACACACAGCACTGGATTGATTGGGAATGCACCAGGACACTGCTTGTGTCTAACACGGCACATGGCAGGCATCTCAAAGGGCTAGAATCTCTGGCTATTCAAGCACATCCAGAACTAGGATTTGATGAATATACAAGCCCTGACAAATCCTGCAATTCAGTATCTGGTAGGAACAACAACACTGCTTTTGAAGCTCTTTAAGCAACAAACCTGATATAACATTCTGTTCGCAAATTCCAATATGCTAGCGACATAAAGACAGCTGTATGTTGGAATGTGAAAATTGTTCGAAATTTGGCGGAAGTATGATTTTTAGTGAGTTAACCGAGATTCAGATAAAAAATTTACTACTCGTGATAATTAAGACACCCGCACGCACCTGTAAACCAAACAATTAAGTTTGCATGGCCTAACCAGAGACCGGTTTTCCCAATTGCTCATTACCATTCTCGCCATTAATTAGGCTTAACAAACGGAGAAACACTTTTTACCTTTGAAGTTTTATTTAAAAAAAATATGAAACCACAGGAAAGCTCAATCTCTCAACACAGAAATCAAGTCAATTTCGCAAATTTTCGACAGCTTTTGTTGGAGGTCGATGGAAACATCTCCCACCTGTCTTCAATTCCTAGTGAGACCAGATCTCCATGAATGCCTCACTGAAGAGTGGAGACGACGACATAACCAACACAGGAGACCACCTAAGCACAGCATTGCAGATGACGACCTTACCAACATCGGAGGCCACGAGAGCCGCGCATTGCAGACAACGGAAGCAAGTAGGATGTAGTTCAAAAGTACCGTATTTCTGTGGGAGGAATTTCTACAGTACCTTTAAGTTCCGTTCCTCCCCGTTTCTTCCCTCCCTCAGCTTGGTCGTGTGGGCTCGGTGGGTGTCTAGTTATTTTATTGCAGTTGTGTAACTTGACAGTGTTTAGTCTAGTGTGTTGCTGAGGATGAATTTGTAACAATTGCGCTAGTGACAATGTCAGAAGGAGACGCCCGCTCCTGTGTTGGGCGGGCAATGTATTGTCTTCACTGTAATGCGATTGTTTCCTTTTACTATTTTACTGTTGAGCGAAGGCGAGCCCCTATACTGCGTCATGTTTAAATTGGAAAAAAAAACTTTTCCTTGGTTTTGAGGGAGAAAAGACGTGTTTCTTTTGAACCGCCATTTTGATAGGCCTAACCAAATTCCAGCGAAAATGGGATGGGATGGGATGGGATCGGCAATTTAGTTTTAATCATTTTAAGAAATCTAATCACACCTATACCACCAGTTAGAACACAGTTCACTGTTCGACTTGAATTTTTGGAGAAAAAGCCCAATTTTACCTGGGGGGAGGTCAAAATTGGTTTCTATTGCCTAAGGAAAATATGCAGTACCTGTAAATTTAATTGTATTCAGTTCCTGAGTGCTCGTTACCCTGGAGGATTTTTAACTCTCTAGATAGGCCAAGCTCAGACACCCACCTGCGCATGCGCGGGTCCAGCGCGCACAGGCCCTCCATAAATAGAGCTACGGCGTCAGCCAGCCATCTACTTTTCCTCACGATATGTCAGCCATCATGGTGACTCGAGAGGGGAGGTTGGGTGGGTATTTACAGGTAATGTATATTTTCCTTAGGCAATAGAAACCAATTTTGACCTCCCCCCAGGTAAAATTGGGCTTTCTAATTGCCGGTTGGAAAATATCCACTACCTGTAAATTTAATTGCATTTACAGCAGACCTCGTCAATATAGGTGGAGGGCACCATCATGACGGGCCCCCAAGGGTGTGAGCTGGGTCCCCAGTGACAGAGTTGTGGTTGATTGGTTGCAGACGCAACATTCTCTGGTCACGGCCGACTTTCTGCGCAAGGCAGTCGGAGTGGGGAAGGAACTTTCAATAGCCAAAGCGAGTTGGTGAGGAAGTTCAGGTGAGTTTTCCAGATTCCACGACTTGTTTGGTTTTCGGTTGATGGTTTAACGATTTAGCTGAATTGCAGTAGAGTTCGACAGGATGTCAATGAGGCTTTTTAGTTGCGGGAAGTTAGGTTCTTGAAAATTAAGCACATTGCTGTTGAGTTTTTGTTGAGAAAGTCAACCACAGAGAGCTGTGAAGAAGCGCAGACCATCGTGAATTCAGAATCAATTGATGTCGATGCTCAGAAGTGAGAGAGGGTGTTCAAGGAACAGTGAATCAACTGTGGATGGGTGCTTGATTTAAGAGCAGTTAAACAGTTTGAAGGGAGATTGTGAGTTTTCACTGACGGATGAAGAGTGAGAAGGGCTTGAGTGATTGTATGATGCTTGTAATGTTGCAGAATTGGCGAAGGGTCTATGAAATGCCGTTCCCCAGAGTCATTGAGATTGGAGCAGCAAGATCGGGAAGTGAACGTTAGTATATGGGTGGACCAAGGGAAATCCTTGGAGGTCAGCATGTGAAGGGAGGGCGAGTGCCGAGCACACTGTCATGAGTGTGAAGTTGTGAAGATAAGGATTAAGGCCGAGTTGAATGCAGAGTTGAGAATGTCGTTGAGGTCCAGTTTGACTTGGTGGAAGTGCGATGCTGCCAGACTATTGGGTGCGAGACCGTTAGTGGCAATGAGTGATGCGAATTGATGATAAACTGCTGGTTGTGGTTGGAAAATTCGGGTTGTAAGTTAGCAAGGGCATCCAAGTAGATTTAGTGTTGGTTAAGGAGCCGTGTGGTTAGTCATGGTGACAAGGTGATTCGTCATGATTGACAGATTGAAGAGTCAACAAAAATATTGGATAAGTCGAATTCCCAAATATTTGGAATGGATGGGACTTAACCAAAAGAATGTGAGGCGCAAGGCCGAGTGATTAAAAACATTAGCCGGCCGGAATTTCTCCAAGAGACCAGGTCGTGGAAGTTGAGTAAGAAACGGGAGTCTAGTTTAGCTTTGTCGTCCATGATCATGTTGGGTTAAAGTGACGGGGGAGTCGTGAAGAAAATTCAGCTTCATCATGATGCAGCAGGCGGTCGGTGATGAAGACGGATTTGTTCATGAGATTGAAGAATCATGATACCAAGGCGGTCACAGTGGTGTGGTGTGATGGACTGGGCCACCGTGAAAGAACATCATGATTCGATTGGTGACGGACACCTATAGTGACAATGCGTGCGTGTAGACGGATAAAGAACGCGTAGGTCAACGAGAACGGAGTTCGGGGTGAACGTCTGCGACGGGAGCTTGTGGGATGGAGACGTTGCAGGATTTCATCCAAGACATGTGAGTGAACATTCATTCAGAAAGGGACGGCGATGAGAAGAAGACCTTCCCTCCATGAAATTGAGCCGAGGTGGTGTGAGGGAGGTGAGATGGAACAAAGAACGGGGCAATCATGTGAAGTCTAACGCAGTGGTTCCAAGGAACGAGGCAGAAGCAAGGTGTAGGTACAGGGTTGGCGTTGCATCGATATGTTGTGTGGTTAGTTCATAAGCTTCGAGGGCAGCACCAGGTGGTTGTTGTCCCGGTGAAGATGGTTGAGTGATCGAGGAGGCCGGGTAAGCGGAGAGAGGGGTGGATGTCAGCAGCACTCGGTTACCCCCGGCGGACGAACGATTGAGTCCGAGCGGGCCCAAAGCAATGTGACTTCGGAGGACAGACGAGAGCCGGTGTATTCAGCATGGTTTGCTGTGGACAGCTTCGATGCTTGAACGAATGCAACGAGTGGCGCGGAGAGCATGGTGGTTACCGGCGGAGGGCTCGTAGATGACGATCAGGCACGTGGCCATGAGCAGTAGGCGGACGACGAATGGGCGTGCGGGTGGCAATGGTCTTGAAGGTCGGCCAAGTGAATGGTAAAAGGGTGCACGAACGATGAGCGGAACTACGACAGAAGATGGGGTGGGCCTGAGTGGTGAAAAGCTAACGGATGCAGAACTGAACGGGTAAAGGATGTAAGAACGAACAATGAACGGGAGCATGGACGTAAAAGGGGCTTGAATGGTGAACAGGGTGCCACAAAACGCAAGGAACGATGAACGTTAAGTTGGTTGGTTACGGGAGAAGAGGCATGTCGAAGATAAAAGTCGGCAAAACAAAGCCGGCGTGTGGTGACGAGTGGCTAGACTGGCTAACAATGAGTGATGCCGTGAGCTTCAATAAACGTGAAAGACGGACAGGAACGACGAACGATGCATGAGCTTCAAAGAAAGGCCAGTGCTGGATGAGAACGGCGAACGGCGTGGTTGAGCTTCAAAGATTCCCATGACGAACGTGAACGTGAACGAGAAGGAATGGCATACAACAGGAACGAGTGGGTGTGACGGCAGAGGCGTCTCAGCAGTAGATCATCAGGTTGGCCTGCAACGGCGAGTGGGTGCATGTTGATGAGAGGGCTGCGGGCGACGAACGGGCTGTGAGCAGCGAACGGTTTGAAAGACAGTCGGGCCCGAGCAGAGATTCTTCAGATAAGCTGCGAGTGGTGAATCGATGAAGAGGAACAGTGACAGATCCGGTGAACGCATCACTTGCTTGACTGTTGTGAACGGGACGTCTGGAATGATGAGAACCTGTGTTCGGCAGGACGTCGAAGAGCGTGATGGGCTGGAAGGCCGAGAAGGGACAAGTCTTCCGGGAGAGGACTGCGTGGGCGGCAGCCATATGAGGTGAGCGGTGCAGCCACAGTAGCCCCGATGTGTCGGAGGTCAGTGGTTGACAATCAGGTGAACGAACGAAGAAGGAAGTGTTTGATTTGTGGAAGTCATCATTTTTGCGGAGGTATACCTTCCTGAGGGGATGACCTGCAAAAGAAAGAACTAACGTACCTAAATCTTGAACGGGTGAGCAATGCCGAGAACGAACGGGAGTCCTCTTGGTGTAGTGGGCGAACGG
This sequence comes from Lithobius niger, assembly GCA_023313725.1. Lineage (NCBI taxonomy): Eukaryota > Metazoa > Arthropoda > Chilopoda > Lithobiomorpha > Lithobiidae > Lithobius > Lithobius niger. Next base: position 2,966 of record JAHWFP010216131.1, on the reverse strand, counting down.
GCAATGGGCTCCTGGTGACAATGTAGCCGCAGCGGCGGCAAGAACAGCAGCGGCGGCAGCAAACCTCAAGCCCACGGTCGGCGAACGGAGGTCTCCTGCCGGTTGATGAAACAGAATGGCGGCAATAGAGCAAGCGAACGATGGCTGCGAGAAAAGATTGTGAAAGCAGCAGCAGAGACAACAGCATGGATAACGTTGATTGCAGGGCGAACGGTGCAGTAAATGGCAGCAAACGAGGCCACGAACGGCGGACACATCTTCATAAACAAAAGAATCCTTTGAAGACCACAACGAACGAACGGATGAATTCTTCGTGTAGCGCGGTTCTGCGAACGAGAACGACAAACGGGAACGACGAACGGAAGACCTCTTCATGTTGTGGCAGGTCTTGCGAACGGGAACGACGAACGGAAAACCTCTTCATGTAATGGCGGGCCATGCGAACGGGAACGACAAACGGAAGACTTCTTCATGTAGGGGCAGGTCTTGCGGCAGTCATAACGATACAAGATGCACGAGGGATGAATTACGGGAATCAGTTTCCGAGTGGCCGGAGGAACAACGATGCAAGGAGTAACACAGCAGTGGCGAACGAGAACGAACGGCAGTCTCCTTATGTAGCAGGTGTACGTCGAATGATGAATGCCGAACGGGAACGAACGGGAGTCTTCCTTGTGTAGCAGGTGAACGGCGAACGACGGACGGTGAATGCTTCACTTGCTTGAGAACGACGAACGGAAGACCTCTTCATGAAGTGGCGGTCTTGCGAACAGGAACGACGAACGGAAGGCCTCTTCATGTAGTGGCGGGTGGACTGCGAACGGGAACGGCGAAAGGGAGCGACGGTAGTGATGTTGATGCGGTGGCCGCTGGGGCTTGCGTTGAGCTTCAAGACCGACGAACGATGTGGTGTTCACGAGCGGCGAACGGGAATGATGACCGATGACTAACTTTGTAAGGTCGGCAGACGGCAAGCGGGAGACGCACGGTGCGATGAGCTGCAAAGACCGCAGAACGGCGACAGGAGCGGCGGGCGGTGCGATGAGCTTCAAAGACCGGCGAACGAGAACGACGAACAATGCGATGGGCTTTAAAGATCGGCGAACGAAAACCAAGATGGTGGGTAACGGAGCGAAGCAACCGTGACGGTTGCGCTGAGGAAAAGAGATGACTGGCTGACGCCGTAGCTCTATTTATGGAGGGCCTGCGCGCGCTGGACCCGCGCATTCGCAGGTGGGTGTCTGAGCTGGGCGTATCTAGAGAGTTTAAAATCCTCCAGGGTAACGAGCACTCAGGAACTGAATGCAATTAAATTTACAGGTAGTGGATATTTTCCAGCTGGCAATTAGAAAAACCGTTTTCCTTCTTCAGAAAATAACGCACAACACGGAGGAAAAATAATTCTCACATGACTATTTGTAAACAAAAATTGGAAATGACCTTCGCTGTTTACCGGTTTTCGTTTTAATGACAGGCTGAAAGTTTGTGGTCAGTCTTAGGCCTAGAGAAAAAAGCAAATTAATTGGAAATTTTCTTTTAGTGTTTTTATCATGCACACACTGCTATGACAACTTGCCAGTACAATAATGTATTAAGATTATTATAAATGCAATCCTAAGTTTCTTCATATAAAAAAAAACTGCTAACGTAGAGGCTAGTACTTCCTCTCTCACGAGTTTTCCTGGCCCATTTTAGTTTCTTTGGCATCTTGGGAGCTGTTGGTTTAGCTTGGTTATGTATGATCGGCATCCGACATTAGTGTTCAGTTGCAAAGGTCTTCCGTTCAGTAATATCAGCAAAGGTTTTCGGTAAAATTGGCATTGGCGATCGGGTTAGCATTCGAATCAGTAAACCGGCCAGCTTGTGACCGACCGGCTCGAAATCTATAACCAAACACATACTTACAGTATCATTCATAGCAAGGGCTTCAACCAAGGATTCTCTGTCTTCAAACTCGGCATAGCCAAAGCCCTTGAATCTGCCTGAATCACCACCATCTCGAGGAAGGCGCACAGACCTGACCTGTACAAAAAAATGTTAAGTGTTTTAAGCAGGCATGGAAGTCACTCTTGGTTGAAAACGAGTAAATACGAGGAAAGCCACAAAATTTATCCAGTCTTAGGGCCTTTAATGCATTTTTAGGGTTTGCAAAGTTAAAAAACGAGGAAGGCTTTCATGCCTGTTTAAGCAAGGGCAAAATCAATGTTACAAAATTCATACACAAATCAGAACATACTAAACAAACAAAATTTACCTTTAAAGTTGCAAAGAAGTGGTAGATGTCCTCTTGTTCAATGTCATACGGCAAGTTAGCCAAAAAAGCAGTATAGGGAGGCTTAGAAGGAATTTCACTTGGATCAATGTTGGGTTCACGAGCTGCGCGAGGCATTGTAGGCAAGATGAACTTGTCTTTTGGCCCCGTAGTAGAGAACATATCTAGTGTGAATTTATCTGAAAAGGTAAGTAAACACAATGCAAACAAGCCAATTGTATCATTTACACTAAAGTTGCCAAAAAGGGCAGGCATCAAATAAATTCGCTTATGTTTAAAACGGGTTTTTGCCTACCACGTACCTTGAAGGTATTTTAAATTACGTTTAGTATTAGCAGTATCCATGCAGTTTACAAAATGTTTAAAAGACTTATTGTCAGTTAACCAAAAGCTGTGGAAAATCTTAATGTGGTAACAACAAAGCAACAACCTTTCGTGGGTTTCTTAATAAAAAAAAAAGTAACTATTAAAAGTTTCACTTCTAACAAAATTTAGGAAATTCTACGTAGTCAGCCAATATTTTTCTTTGATCAATTCAAATACCGATGGAACGGATGATTTACTTCGGTTTTCGTTCATTATCACTTACTTCTTTTTAACGCAGTACCAAAAGTGTTCCAGTTACTCCAAACTAGCAAATTTTCGAATGCTTATACTGGCATTCTTCCTCAGGCTTGGGCAATGAGACGCACAC
>JAHWFP010216126.1:0-11164 GCA_023313725.1 Lithobius niger | reverse complement strand
GTGTATAAATTGAATTGCATCTGAGTTATTGTTTTCCTAAATAATATACCACAAAATTAAGGTGATGTCAACACCAAAAGTTGATGTAAGATTGTGACGTCCAATTTTTGAAACACACCCCTCCCCCACCCCTGTGTCACAATTGTCACAATAAATCAACCACCCACCCACCCTCTAGAGTATGACGTAACGTATGGACGGCCTCCCATAGGGGAGGCCCGGGGTACCTAAGGTTTGGTGGGAGCCTCCGGTAGGAAAAAATGTTCGGAGAGGGCTGAATAAGGCCAGCTAAGTGGTAGGGGGGAGCACTGTTAGCTTCCCCAGCGAGGTCTCCGGAGCCCCAGAAGCTGAAGCACTTGACATTACATCGCTACCGTATCCGGCTTCTGGAGCGTACTTTTTTTTATATAGTCTCGAGGAATTTATTTACCATTACAATATGTTTGCAAAAACGCATGATTATTGTATGATAACACTACAAGTAATCTTTTACTTATTATGTTTTAGTGTAAAGGGAAGGGGACCTTTGGTTGGGAAAGGGGGTCTGGGCAGTTCCAACTTTCTTCCCTCCCTCCCCGCCCCGTCAAATCAGGCCCTGTAAGCGTTAAAACGACCGAGATCGACTCACCAACTTTTGATTCTTTGAATAGTGACCCTGGTTTCAATTCAATGCCTTAAAAAACCTATAAAGCGTTGTTGTTTAGAAACATTTGGCAAATAGGCCTAACGTGTACTGATGGAAGATGAGCATGCAAGACGGCCATAAAATTATCAAGCAGTGTGTAATCAACTGTTATGTCACTTAAGTTTTAAGCTTTTAGCTACGGTAATAGTTACTGGTTGTTAAGCTACAGTGTCCAATATCTGGTGTTTATCTGAAGGCCTGGCCAATACACTAACACGCACTGCCTGGCCTGTCATAGCGTGACATTCGATGCTTGGACTTTTATTTTCCAACTCTAACTGCCTTGGTGACTTGTGTTTTATGGGCCTGTTATGCATGAAATAATAAGATTGGTAGGTTGCAGCAGGAAATAAAACGATACAAAAACGGACAGATTCCCATAAAATATAATCTAAATGTTGTTAGAATGCGTTCCGAGAAATAAGCGGTGTATTGGTCAACTGCGGATTCTAACGCGATCCGGTCGTCAGGCAACTTTTAATGCCCCTCTTTCGTTCTAAACCGCTATTGAATTTCAAGGTATAAAAGGTTTAAAGCCTAAGGGGAAAAAATACTCTGAATTTGCTTTATCTTATATTTCTGAATTTAAAAGGAACTAACAAAAGGAAAATTGTACTGGATCCTGACTATAGAGCAGTGACATTTGCCGCCATATTGGCACCAGTATGGGTTTTGGAGGGCATAACTACAAGGTGCACTACATAAAAATGGAGGGAAGAACAACGGAAGAGCAGATTTCTTAGGCTTAAAATAACGTTGTTTTCTCCAACAACAAAAATCGCGCGTTTTAGGTCTAAGAAATCACTCTTCACAGCATCGGCTCCAGTATGACGCCCTTCTGTTTCTCTCCGCAGTGCCCCTTGCAGCTAACCCATTAAGGCTCCAGCATAGAGTTATATACAATAATACTACGTCGTGTCACTGCTCTATCAACCGCTATCAAATTCAAACTGAACATTGGACATTTAATGGTGCTTATTCAACGAATGACAGGCTGCAGCTTCTAGCGCCGTCTACCATTATTTAGTTCTATGCAGCACTTGATTGCAACAATTGTTTATTTATTCAATTGTACCCCGAAGTCTCAAAAAGAAACTTGTATGGGTTACATCAAGTATAAAATAAATTAGAATAACCACATCTTTACACATACGGAGAAAAACAAAATTGAATGTATAATACAGAATAGTAATCAAATTTTAAAGTACAAGATAATGAACACTACAATCATAATCATGAACATGAATCATTCTCAATCAAACTTATAATGCAGTACTATGGCTCAACAAATATATAATAATAAGGTTCTAATTTTTAACAGCAGAATATAAAAAACATAAAAAGCATAAAATATTACCTATTTATTAATAAACCATTCTCTGATTTTTCGCTTAACTTGGCCAAAACTAGTCAGAGTAGTGAGTTCAGCTGGTAGCTGGTTAAAAATTGTTGGTATATAAAAATTTTGACATCTTTTTCCATAACTGTTTTTTACTAAAGGAATTTCGTATCTAATGGTTTCATCCCTCAGATAATTTTTTTTTGAACTATCGACTATTTTATGGTCTTTATTAAAGTAATTGTTTAAAATGATTGTATAGTTTCTTAATTTTATTACATCAAGTATCTTGTAATCTTTGTTTAGGTCTTTAGTCGAGGTATCAGAATTTACTTTCTTAAATAGAACCTTAATAAGTTTATTTTGTGTTCTTTGAAGTCTGTCTATTAGGTACCCTGGAGCAAATCCATAAAATTCGACTCCATATCTGATATGACTAGTGATCAGGGCGTCAAAAACTATTTTCTTATTTTTTTCATTTAACACATACTTTAACCTGTAAAACAAGGGCAGAAATCTTCTTAATTTTTTTATCAAAGAATTTAAATGCGTTTTAAATTTCCAAGATTGGTCAATATTCAAACCTAGGCATTTTGCTTCTTTTACCATTTTAACACTAACACAAGTCGTTGAACAAATATTAGAGTTTTGACAACGTTCCCCGTGAAGAAATAATTGATCATTCTCCATAATCCTACGCGGAGAACTAATTGCAATAACATTTGTTTTTGACTCGTTAATAAAAACGTCATTTTTCAGGAACCATAAGTTGATATTGTCAAAATCCTGCTGTAAGTTTTGCTCCATTATATTTTTCATGTTATTGATAGAAACTAGCAATATATCATCAGCAAAAAGAGTAATATCACAATTTTTTACATAATTTACAATATCATTTATATATACTGAAAAGAGAAGCGGGCCCAGAACCGAACCCTGTGGGACACCATATTTAATGAGCTCAGGATTGCTGTAACAACCGTCTACTAGCGTCTACTAGCGAAGGAATGCGTGAAGAAACTTCTTTTTACACAACAAGCAAGCCGCGTATCTCCTTAATTATTGAGTGTAAAGTTGGTGCGTGCGTCCACTTGCACCAGAGAGCAATCAGTCAGGTTTAACGGTATCAGTATCATTAGATGGCGCCCATCTAGCGGTTCAAAATCTGCGTTTCAAAACGATCGATATATAGAAAAAAGCGCCCGTGATTACGTTAGGCTTAAATTTACCGATTGCTCCCTGGAGCACGTGGCTGGACGAACTTTACACTCCATAATTAAGGAGGCGCGTGGCTTGTTTGTTTCATAAAAAGAAATTTATTTGTGCGTTCCTTCGCTTGTTGAAAGTAATTCATGCTGCAGGTAAGAAGACAATTAAATAACAATATACCCTCGCAGAATCCAGTTGGCAGCCAATTTCGAGTTTGCAGCCTGATACGATGGAAAGGCGCATTTATTTCCTAAATTGTTCACTTCCAGAAAGGAGTTGAATTGTTTTTAAGTGGGTGGCAACAATCGTTGCTTGCCACAATTTCGCAATGTGCGGTACAGAGGTGAATTGTTTGAAAGGATTAACTTAAACATAGGGTTACTGAATGCTGGATTTATCAGGGCTTTTTTTAGCCTTCAGTCAAACATATGCATGCGATTTTTCTGGGGCTGCACCAAAGGGGAAATGTCACGGGGCGGCATTTTCGGGGGGTGCGGGAGAGGGTACCAGGGCAAGTGTGTGGCGGGTAATGCATGCTACTGAAGTGAATTTGTCCAAGGATTAACTTAAACATGGGATTACTTGCTTACTGAATGCTGGATTTCTCAGTGATAGGGTGTTTTTTTAGCCTTCAGTCAAACACACGCCAGCGACTTTTCCGGTGCTGCACCAAAGGGAGAATGACACGGGGCGACGTTTTCGGGGAGGGATAGGCGGGCAAGCGTGTATGGGGGACACGTATGCGAATCCGGGAGAGGTCAGGAGTGTGGGGATTGGGGGTTAAAGTAAGGGGGGGGGGGGGGGCATATGTGGGAGCCATTCACATGTTCGGTCTTCGGTTTGATAAATTTAAAACCAAAGACCAAACACCTGAGGTGCCAGAGGGAGGCGGAGAGATATTCAGAACCCACACTATGGAAGTGCAAGAACGGGATGGAACGAAGTGCGGCAGGGGAAGGGGGAGCAGGGATGTGCGGGTGGTGGGTAGTGGGGGGAGGGTGCGCACGGGCACAACTAGTGCGTATAATATTAGTAGATGTTAAACTATTGCAAGAAGAATTCTCTCAAAACTGATTTCGGTTGCACGTTCAGTCCCTAATTTCATCATTAATTTTTTTTTCTGAGTACGTAGTAAAACATAAAACCCTAAGTTACCAGTGTGTAGAACTGATAATTTGTTTCCAGTTCTTTACTACAAATGTTCTATCCCTGTCAATAAATGAGTAACTTATGAGGAAACTACTCTTGTTGTGTCGCGCCAAGTTAGGCAACAAACATCACATATACACATCACATAATTGTCGAGGTTGTAAACCATTGTAGCGCGAAGTCATAGCGTCAAGTGTCTTAAATTCTGAAGCATAGTTGGGCACATTTCAGGTACTTGGAGCCTTAGGGCTTCGGGCAGATGACCAGGAGTGGTTAACGCTCGTTAAACCCTTTAACCCTTTAAACCCTTTAAGGTACTTGGAGAAAAATAAAAATGTTGTCTGCTGATGCGACAAGATTTATGAAAGACAGATTCTTTTAAAATGAAATAATGATTTCACCAGCAAAATTACGAGCATTTTCTTAAAGCATTTTCTTAACATTTTCTGTTAAACGCTGCCGCCATTCTACTCTGGCGCCCTTTCCATCCCGGCGACCGGGCCGAATTATGTCCATCATTGCAACCTGGCACTCCCCCTTAACGTATGAGATAGCTTCTCTGCTGAGCAACGATGCATGGACGGCGGTACAAATCAATGATGTTGCTATTCAAACGAACACGTATTGGGCACAATGAAATAATGCATTTTTCTTGACGTAACCACCGGTTTCGGTTTCGGTTTATTCAAGAGCCTAAGGGCGCGAGGCCATGCGCTCTGTCTAAACTTAAAACTAAACAAATATTACATGCTATTCACACCGTACAAACTATACAACGCAACGTAACCACCGTGTGTACGTCTAGACAATAAAATGTAATTAATGGTACATTCTGGACTTAAACTACAATTGACCAATGATAACAAATAAAGAGAAACGCATCACGTGGACGGTTTGGCGTTATCGTATTTATTTTACTTTTAATCAACGTCCGAAGCTGGACAGAGAATACAGATAATGCCGCTCTTACTGTGCCAATAGTAAATATTTGGGTAAAACTGTTTCCTACTTTCAAAGATGTACCGCCAGAGGGAGCCGTTGTGCATTTGAACCCACGTTTACATTACTGAGCGTCGTCATGAGGATTGAAAATATTTAGCGTCACTAAAGCAAAGTGATCGCGATAAGAATAATGACGTAATCGCTTAAAAATGTGGTAGATCATGTTAGGATAGTAAATTAATTTTAAGCTAGATCTGAACTGGTTGATAAAGTTTTTTTTTGTAAAATCCTGCAGCATTCATTTTTAAGACGGGTTGTAGTTACGAGTGGCGCTAAGTATAACCGTTGGTGTTAGGGTGACATAGCGTGAGGAAATGGCTGGCTGAGGCCGTAGCACTATTTATGGAGGGCCTGCGCGCGCCGGACCCGCGCATGCGCAGGTGGGTGTCTGAGCTGGGCGTATCTAGAGAGTTTTGATTCCTCCAGCGTAGCGAGCACTCAGGAACTGAATGCTGACAGATATACGATGTACATTAACAGTGGTTGAGTCATTTATATTCTTTGATTTACAAAAAAAAAACTACGTGTTGCGTTGCGAAGCATTATTAGACTGAACTGATTCCTTTTATAGGTCTAGACAGATAGAAGATGGGGCTGCGAAGATGTGCAGGGAAATGATTAACACACGCCAGCGTGAATGACACGCTATGAAGTGAAGACAACCTACGTTAACGCGTAATTGGAATGGCTTTACTATTAATTAACCGAACGAGCGATGTGAGTGTGCATCTGTCAACCTACGATTTGACATATTTCCCCTTTCCGTTTTTCTATTTATCCATTGTGTCTTAATTATAGGTCCAATCGCAAGAACCGATGTAAACGAAATTTGGCAGGTGTACTCCGACCAAACCTAACTTAGGCAGAAAGAGGATTTTGAGAAGGAAATTTTTTTTTTTTCGGGTGAATGGACGGCTGAAGGGGAAAGACGAGACCAAAGATGAACTTGTCGAATATTTCGTCCCATTTTAACTCGAAGATTTGGCCTTGAGTGAATCGATTCGAACGAAATTTGGTATAGGTTATACGCTCTGAACTTAGGCCGAACCATGGCACACAGTGGTCTGCTGGGACACCAGGAGTTCGCCCGATGCGGCGGCTCTGTTAACTTGAAGTCACTGAGGATCCCGTTGTAAATAATTAGGGACGGGTCGGTTTAATGTTTTTGACTTCGGTTCCGGTTTCGGTTTTTACGCCCACAAAACCGTGGTTTCGGTTTCGGTATCGGTTTTTGGCACCATCCACCCCAACCAGCTATTTCTAGTTTTTATTTCATGTAACAGTAGTATTACGAGCTTCTAACTACTACTTTCACTTTCAGCAGCGTCATAGACCATTGTCCTAACTGTGGCACCATTTCCCTCTAATATTTTCTTTTTAATGATTAGGAGCTTTGCTGTCATTTATACGTATAATAGGATAATTTTGTTTTTTAAATTAAAAAAACAAATCAGTTTTTGCTTTTTCGAAGTTCGAAAAACAGACACAAAATCCGAATCGGTTTCGGTTTCGGTTATCAGTAAAAACCGAAAATTTCGGATCCGGTTACCGACTCATCCCTAGTAAATAAAAAGACTTGCCGAGTAATTATAAACCAAAACAAAATTTTCCGAACACCAGAAAACGTTTAAAAACACAGGCTTTTTAATTCACGCCCTTCCAAGTCTTCCCCCGCCCCGTTACCAAGTGCGTTGCTATGATGTCTGACAAACCGATTGGTGCATTGGGAAAGTTCATGAAGGCTTGGATGGCCGTGAGTTAAAGCCCGTGTTTTTAAAATGTTTGCTGATGCTCCTTCGTCAGAATTTATTCCCAGTATCCCTTACACTTTCTAATACTGTGTTTCGTTGCAGCAAGAATTCATAGGGTTTGGGAGGAGAATTTGTAACTCTAAAAAGTCCCTGTTGAGACACTTTAGCTTCGTCCCCATTAGTTCAGTTCGAGTTTTCAGAGGGCGCCACGTGTTCTACCTGGTAATTTTTGCTCATTTTTCAGCCCAAATCTAAAGTAAACTAAATTACAACTAAGCTAGCCTAAATAATAATTAAATATAAGCTAGTTTCGTTTAGTTTAGTTTAATTTTAGGCTGAAAACTGAGTAGAAATTCCCACATAAAACACGTGGCGCCCTCTATAAACTGAACTAATGTCAATGTATCTAAGACGTTTCAGTTTGGGTCTCAGTCACAAATTCTCCTCCCCAACCCTATAAATTCTTGGTTGCAGTAAGCAACAACAACAGTAACGTATTCAGCCAGCAATAAAAGCTCGGGTGTTCCCCACCCATCATTTCAACATGACGATGAGCTTAAGTTTCGATTGCTGACTTTGATGGCGTTATTTATGCCGTTTCCGTTTTACGACTAAGCCCGCTCTTTGACACGAAATTACGAGTACTCAATTAATCATGACATCGTTGGACAAATAGAATAGATTCAACGACAGACAACACGCCATAAAATTGTTGGGGATGAATACCGCTCTCCCCCCTACCTATTCTTCGGGCGCCATGTTATGATAAGGAAGGAAGTGGCTGAAAGCACGAGATGTGTCGTGACCCCTTCCCCTCATCCTTTCAGGTGTTGTAGCGACTAATTTAATAACGACCCCCAACAACACTGGACGCGGAAAAACGCTCTTTTATCGAATCGGAAATAGAGGGAAAAATAAAAGCGGAAGACCCATCAAAGAATGATTGACCTATGTGATCTTTTAACAGGATGTGACACTTGACTTTTCAAAGAGCAGTCGCTATTACAACATTACGTACATTATTAATTATAAATTTACACCACATAAATCACTGTGTATAAATTATGTAGGGTTAAATGTAACACAAAAGCACAATGGCGAAATCTTATCATGCTGAAACTAGGTGTTTAGAGGAATTTAAACGTAATGTGTTTTCCTGGTTTCCATCGAACATCGATTATTAAACAAAAACGAGATCGTTTGGTGCCTGAGATAAGTTTACCTCAACAAAGGTTAAAAGCAAGCTTTTTCTGATTCTTTCAAACAAAGGTTGAATGGACCAGAAAAACGCATTTCTCATAGTGTTTTATTAGTTTTACAAGTAAGGTTTGACCTCAACCTTCCATGTTAAAGCCGAAATTTTGACGCTTTAACATCGAAGCTTAAAGCGTAAATATTTACGCTTTAACATCTCCGCTGTCTGTGAACATTTATCGATTAAATTTTAAATGTAAGAATTGTTGGACTTGGTCAACAAGTATGCAAAAATGTATTAAAATCCGACGAAGCAAATTGGAAATCTGGACCTGAGTTGAAACCAAGAAATTCGTTTTTGGCTTGTTCTTGAATATTGTTGGCACGGCACGTTTCTACTACGCTCTCTACAGATCAATATATTTCTTATAGAGCTAATTCTTAGCTCATTTTACAGGTATTGCTCTGTAGATGTGCCCTTTCCACAGGGCCCCCACATCAAAGTCAGGGGCCTGGCACTAACTACAACAACGGGCCCCACGTCCTCCAACTGAAATCATAAAAAGGTAACAAACACTACGTTATAATATTAGTCGGCCGAAGTTGTGCTTACCGGGCTGGTTCTTTCATTAATCTGGGCTACTTAACGTTTCAAGAATTCTCTGCCTAATAAGCTGACAGGCTTGCACTACAGTGCTCCTGCTCCGTGCTCGTTGCCGTTGGATTGGAGTTATTGTTTGTTGGGAGTATACAAAAAATTCCCACTACGCACAAATCGAGTACATTACTCATCAGTCATCAAAACTAATAATTGCGGGGGAAAAAAATATTTAGGCCGTGCGGGCCCCTTGAGTGCCCGGGCCTGGGTACAGTGGGCCCACCTGGCCCCTCCGTTGTGGGGGCCCTGCCTTTCCATGAGGACTTTTCTATTGGTTAAGTGGTTCAGGGGTTAGGGAGCTCTCAACGAAAAGATTGATTGTTTACATTGTTTTAATTGTTTTTATGCAACAATGCCAATCAGCAAACGCTAGGTGCAATATAGACTCAGGATTACAGGGTTTGTTTCCAGCAAACAGTAATTGATGACCGGAAACGGTTATCCTATCGCTCGCTACAAAACCCTACGAACCCTTTTTAATTGATAAAGATACTAAACATTAAAACAAGCTAATCTAAACATGGTGCGCTAGAAAACAAAAACGAACTCGTTTGATGTTTAAGGTAAGGTTTAACTGATCCCAAAGTCAAAACAGAAATGGAACACAAATAAACTTTCCGGTAAGGTTTCAGATCCTGCAGTGTTGCTGTACGTTTAGTCCACGTGAAACCTTACTGCTGTATTCAACCATTAAAGCCAGAGCCCACATTTTGGAAACTTTTCATGCCGAAGCAACGTAAGGCCACACACTCGACTACTTTCTTAGCTAAATTTTCAGTGTTCTTCAGTCACGTCGTCTACCTTCCGTTCATCACCCTTTCCGTTCATAACCCGTTCATCAACTTCCATATAATATACATGTAATTTTTCAAGATTTTCAAGCACTTTTCCAGGCATGGAGTTCCATTATTACTTTCCGGTACATTTACAGGTTTTCAAGAACTCGCACGAACCTTGAATTACCTGTATAGAGCTGTGCTAAACACACTAAGACGATTAGCTTTTGAATATTTTCCAGTGATGTCATTGAGCCAAGTAGAATGCACCAATGACCAATCATTTGCTGATCTATAATATGCAAAAGTAAAAATGATAAAAACATTTGGATATAGCAGTACGGTTTCACGTGGACTAAACAGTACAGCAATACTGCAGTGTCTGAAACCTTACAGGAAAGTTTATGTGTGTTCCCATACTCTTTTGACTTCGAATCAGTTAAACCCTACCTTAAGCATCAAACGAGTTCGGTTTTATTTTATAAGTACTACAATTTTTGTGAGTGGCAATCCTTGTTAAATCTTATACCCGTTACGTTTTAATGGTCTTTTAATGTTCTAACAAACTTGTTTGCAAACGATTGTCGTGTGCTCCAACGTATTGATGCATATCTGCTGGCCGTATAATTAACGAATTAGCTGAGCAGCAGTACACAGCTAATAGCAGGGGAAAAAATAGAAAACTTAGGGGACTAGGTTTACATAACTTCCAAACGCTTCTGTAAAATTCGGTAATATCTGTGGGCATCCGTATAGTTAAACGGCTTTGCTGAGCGTCAGTTCACAACTAATAGCAGGAGAAAAATCGAAAACTGAGGAGAGGATATATTGTTTCCGTAGCTTCCATTATGCTTCCATAACATTTGCGGACGTGTTTAACAGCTTTCACAACCAATTGCAGGAGAAAAATTGAAAGGTTAGGGCAGCTTGTTTCCATAACTTCCGTATGCTTCTGTAAACTTCCGTAATAACTGCAGTGGGCATCCCGGAGTAAAGTTAAACGGCGTTGCTGAGCGAGAGTTTACAACTAATAGCAGAAGGAAAATAGAAAAGTATCTTTCCACAACTTCTATATGCTTCTGTAAACTTCCGTAAGATCTGCGGCATCCATTTAGTTCAGCGTCTCTGCTGAGCGACAGTTCACAAGTAATAGCAGAAGAACAATAGAAAACTTAAGGAAATATGTTTCCATAACTTTCATTTTCTATTATATCTGCGGGCACCCATGTAGTTTAACGGCTCTGCTGACCAGCAGTTCACAACTTACAGCAGAAGGAAAAAAAAACTCAGGGGATTGTTTTTCCGTACGGTAACTTCCACGTGTCTCCGTAATATCTGCGGGCATCCGGCTGTGATGAGTAGCAGTTCACAACTAATAGCAGGTGAAAAGAAAGAGCACTA
>JAHWFP010216125.1:0-10107 GCA_023313725.1 Lithobius niger | reverse complement strand
TTCCAATTTTCCTTAATATTATTTCCAGCGATTTATGTCTATTTATTAGGATATAATGCCTGAATGGCGAAAGACGTGAGCCTGTCTTTACTACCCAGTTTCACTTGCTCTAGCTACTGCAGAAAATCAGCGGTGTTCTTAAGCGAGTAGGTTCCCCAAATGTACTTCTTAAGCAGGAGTGCCAGGTACCAGTCCACATGCTGGTTCGGTTCTCCTTCGGCAAATGCAATCATTCGAATGAGGAAGCCTGGTTTGCGAACTTTCAGAAGGACTCGAGAATAACTCACTCCAGGACAGAAGATGAGTGGTCACTCTCTCCAGTAAGGCGATGGTTGTTCACGCTCTCTTATTTACTATATAGCCATTGCATGGTGCGATCGCATCGAAGTTTGTAGTCAGGTAGGTTTGTGGATCTAAAAACAGGTTTTACGTGTGAATTTTGTTGGATTTTGATGGAGTGACGATCGCCTAAACTAAATTTGTGAATAAATAAGAATAAAGGCATTGCTTTTATGCTAGACTGAATCCAAATCACGTACATGAATGATCGAATGGCACCAATGCACATGAGTTCCCGATCGCGAATCGCACTGATGTTACTAAAGGTTTGTGTGGTTAGAAATTATTACAGTATAACTGTAAATTTTGTTGGAATTTGGAGGACAGACCATACAATAACCTAAATTTTTGAGTGAAGAAATGAGTACAATGCGTCAATGCCAGATTGAAACCAGATCAAATATGTGAATAATCGCATAATTGCCGACTTCGCCGTAATAGAATAAATTCCCTCACTAGACAGAAGTTAACATACATTATGCTTGTTTTACGCCCACCCTCCGATTTTAGTCAAATTAATAGCAAAAGCCTATGGGTGTGAGTTAATGCACAACCAATGGTATTAAAATTTTGAAATCATATGAAAGCTAACATGCACTAAAACTCAACAGCAGAGCAGGATCTGGGACTTCAAAGTTTGAAGAAAGTCATACAGTCACAGCCATAAGACATCATACAGGTGATCGGCTTTACAGAAAACTTATGAATTAGATTTCATGGTTGCGCCTACAAATAAAAATTGATACTACTCGATGTTGCAGTACTTGATGAAGAAGTATGTGTGTGCAACGAAGAAGGATGCTGAAGGCAATACTGTCAAGCATTGATGCATTTTACAACCAAAAACTTAAATACAGACATACAACAATATATATATACCTTCATGTAAAGAGCGTGAGCGGTAGAAAAGTTCCTGATGGCCATCTGAAGGTCGCCCAAGGACAGTGTGTCACGTAAATGAAGAATCACGAAGTAAACTGAAATCAAAAGTTGTAAATTACTAACCTACGACGTGTTGTCGGTTGATTCAGATTTGGTAAAAGTAGCTCGCAGAACAGATTAGCAATTCAACACCTGTGACTGTTCCACATCACAAATGTAAACATATTTTTTTTTAAGGGGTCACATTTTAGCTGTGGATGTTTATTCGTACGAACAATGAAGTAATTATTTAATTTTTTTTTGACACTAACAACACAATTAGCCCTTTCCCATATAGGCTACTGTCAACTGTATTCCAGAGGCAGAAAGACAATTCATTACAAACAACGTGATTAAAAAAAAATACGAAATGCAAACTTTGTGAAGGTTTACGAGAACCTGAGAAAAGCACAGCCTGATGGGTATTGTCGTGGAATAGAGGGAAGGTGACTCAAAACAAAAACAAGCTGAATGTACTGTAAAAAAGTAAAAAATAAATTGAAAGAGCGGCAACCGCCGTTTACAGTGGCTTATTTGCAACATCACGAAGAAGCAGGAATCAGGAAGATTCAGGAAGAATAACACTACACCACCTTCAGGAAAATTTACTAGTTCAGCTTAAATACCAAAAGTTCCATCATTAAATTTTCGGTGAAAACAAGAGGCCGTTCACCTTCATCAGACCGCAACGAGGCACAAAAAATGAATCCGAAAAGAAACAGATACTAATTCAGGTCATAGTTCCAAATGGATACATCAGAGTACAATATCCGAAAACTAGCATAAACCTAAAAAATGAATTACGGTCTTTCTTACTTTGTGTATCAACCATAAGAAAGTAACAGCATCCATCAAAATCTGTCCATAGAATTCTTTTACAAGTTTACAAGTTTACAAGTTGGGTCAGTCATGGGATTCGTACCGGCATTCACTTGGTTTGGAGACACGGACGCTGATTACTAGGTTGTACTTGCTCGTGTTACTCGGGCTCACAAAGCTTGCACTGTGCCTGGCAACCTATTTTATGCCCACCTCGTAGATGTCCCTTGTATGGGACATGTATGGGATATGCGGGATGCAGGATGATATTAACAAATTACAGATAATTGTTTTACACACACCCCTTAGCTCATCCCACCACAAATAAAGAGGGTACGTTTTTAAATATTCTCCAAAGTAATACAGTGGAATGCTTTTGCCTGTAAATTGTGTTCGAATTCGAGGTTTGTTGGGCACATTTTTTTTTAAATGTGAAGTCAGAACGTCTGATGTAGATATACGACAATACTTACTGAGATCTGTATCACCACTTTCAATGGCTTTTGTCATAGCAGCTTTGTCTTGATTTAATTTAATAAGCAGTGGAACTTGCTGAGAAGCCTGTGGCTCATAGTCCAAAAGCTTAAAAGAAAAAAAAATGCTATGAACAGGTTAGGTTAAATTCAAATGACACTGATAATGACGAAATGCCTAACACGAAGCCTAAGGCATATAGCACCAGAAAGGGATACAAAGATTAGTTGGCCAAACAAACTAACACGTCAGCAATTCTAGAGCTTAAATTACAATCTATGCCACAAAAAGTTAATAGTCGGGTGGCCCTTGGAACGACCTGTCCTTGTACCATCAAGGGGCAATGATAAAAGGAAGAATTTCATCAAGGTTTTGCTTCTACTGGTCAGATCAATAACTTATAGCCAATTCCAGTAGAACTACAAAATGGGACAACATGAGGGCAACATTAACGAAAAAAAAAAAACAAGTTTCTTTCCTTTACTTCAAGTGGTTGAGAAGCTCTTTCTTTTATATACAAGTCAGTTAAATTTTAAATCACAAATGCAGCCCTTAAAGGCTTAATCTCAAACTATTTACACACTCATTCAGAGAGACACCATTGCGATACCTTTATTGCCAGTTGTGTTCGCCCACACTCAGCTGCTTTGTTTGCAATCTCAGCGTAAGATATGCCTGGAGTGTAACCCAGCTTTTGTGATATGTCAATGGCAACTTGTTCTTCATCTAAGTGAGTCTGCTTTACCTAAGAAACATGTCAGTCAGCAAAAGTACCTTACCAAAAATTAGATTAAAAAAAAACACATTGTAGCCAGAACAAATGCGATAGCTTCAACATTGAAAAGAATACATTTATATGCAGAAAATATTGAACCTAGCAAGATACAATTTTTACCTTGGCAATGGGCTTTTGGTAAATGAGTGAGGAAAAACATGGCTGTTCAGACTTGGCTAGTTTCAAATGCATAATTAATACACAGAGCAACAATTGTTCGACTTTTTGAATTTTCACAGCTTTTTTGCTGGTGCGGATTATTGGTTTTTAAGATTGCATCAGAAAGGACTTTGACAAAATTAGCATCACTGATCGGTTTGATAAGATTATTCGGAAAAGTCATTTTTTCACTGCTCAGTTGGGTATCCATTCAGGGATAAAAAAGCTGGTTGGTATTACCATAATCGTACGGCATGAAATAAACCTTAATTGGGGAAGCTAGAGGACCCATCTTCACCATAGCATTCCATTGATAACGCCTCACATAAAGAAGTTACAATGTAGTCAACATTTTCTGTGATTGAAGGAAGAGGACTGCAAATGTTTTTCAGGAGTGGAGATGGCCACCTACTCGGTACCAAAATTTTAATACAGCTGTATATTAATTGTTACAAAACTAGCCAAGTCAAGCGTGGCTGACAACTACTTGGGACATTTACGATTTTACAATATTTAAGACAGTTGATCAGAAAATGGTTTTCTTAACCCACTGATCGGCCACTTTCTTCATTCTGATCGGCTACTGATTTCTACCGAGCAGGCGCTGAACAGCAAATATAAATTCGGCATGAATGGTTCAGTACAGCCTTCAGAAATATGTACTGGGAGATATACTAAAACAAATAATAATAAACACAGATTCATTTAAGTTTAGAAGCATGCGCACATTCCAAATATGCGTAAACTGCAAACATGTGGTGTGGCTTTCATCAAGATATGCGACTCTCAACTCTACCTTATATTTATTTATTCCTGATATTCATTCCTGATAAACCAACGACAAACAAACAAACGACGACAGGGATAACGGGGGATTTAGAGCATATTTACAGGTCTACGTAACTCAAACCCATAACTCTTTAACAAAGACAACTTACTTTGTAGCATGCCCAGTGCGCTAAAATTCTGCTGGCTCCTTCCGTTGCAGGAATTTTCAAGTACTGGCATATGCAGATGGCTAAACAATACTGTCTTCTCAAAACAAGCCGATCTAACAAAACTGGCATTGACAAAGTTTGCAATCTGATCGACATTCAGGAAAAGTATACAAGAAAATTAAATTAAATTAAACCACAGAATATTCAACAAATGTCTCATGAGTTATGTATATCCTCCGTGTACAGATCGATCTGTATTGCATTATGTGTACTGAACACGTTTGATGTCATAGCTTGATATCATAAATCTTAATGGTTTTTACCACTTCTGAGCCTGACTATAAAGATGGAAACACTTACTAAAAGTCGACAACCTTTAAATTTTCATTTACGTTTAGTACACTGGGTGACAAAGGTGTTACAGTGTTTAAGAAAGACCATGAAAACTCAATTATCTAAATGTGGGTGTTAAATACTGTTACTGTTGGTTTAAGAATATGGGTTTACACATGGTTTAATAATCAACTATACTTAACCAATTAAAGGACATTTCAAAACACAGTCTGAAAAAATTACACAATACACGTAATTGTCCTTACGGTTTTATATTTGGCATTTCAAATTGTTCGATCACAAGTAGAAGCAAAAACAATACATTTTCCGCAAATTTTCGACAGCTTTGAAAAAAAATTTGTGAATTTCTTCCTGTCGTCTTCTTCAGGCGTTAACAAAAGGTATTTGCACTAGTTACATCACACTGCACAGTCCAGCTGCGATTTCAAAGCTGTCGAACATTTGCGGAAATAGTGGACTGGCTTTCGCAGGATTGAGACTGAGAGTTTAACATGTAGTCTGTGTTAGAAGGTGAATAGGTTGACTCTCAAGTAATCGTAGCCATTATGCTGGATTTCAAAGGATACTGTGTGTGGGTAATAGGAATTCCTAAAGTGTAATCTCGCACAGCATTTAGGACTCGTAATGTCTGGCACATTTTCACAAACATTTCTGGGTTAACCTCAGGAATGAAGCACTTCCCAAAGGATGCAGCCTGCAAGGCATAAACAACAAAATAAATATGATGTACAATAGAAATTCATTACAGACTAGCTGCTATCATGTCTAACCCGCCGTCGCACTGTCACTATGTACCCTTGGGAGGCTTCATTTTATTATAGACTGCAGAATACACCAATTGTGAGCATTGCTTTCACTGATGATGACAGTCTTCGCTCGCATACTGTATTAATAATGTAGATGGTTTCGTTGATAAGATTAATTAAGTGGTTCTCAAGAGTTCATGGATCCGTATTTACAGACACAGAACTAGGCAATAGGCATGTCAATGTTTTAACAAGGACAAGGTTTTTAAAGCTCGAAATTGTCAGTTCACGTGCCATTAACAAACCAGGGGCTTCCAAAGCAACCAATAGCATCACAAAATAGGCCATTCACACCATCTATATTTGCCTATAATATTGTTTCTATTCAGAGTATTATAAAGTCGAGGGGGGGGGGTGATTTATCACATTAGCTCATAATATCATAAAATCATGGAAGAAATGGGGCGATGGGTATTTAACATGGTGGTTTATACACACGGAGGAAAATGAATGCCGAGATCGTCCACGTTCTAGCTTATGTAGAGAGGGCTGCGCAGTGGGTCATGCAAGCAGGCGGCTACAAGCAACTTAAAAACCTCCAGGGAGACATTAATTGAGGACAATGTAATGCTAAACTATCAGGTTAATATGTTTGGCAAACAAAGAATCTTGTTTATTCATTTGTTTTTAAGTTACGCCTACAAGTTTTTTTTATTATTTTATTTTCTGGTGGTGAACTGAGTGTTGTGGTTGGGGGAGAGGGGGGTTAATAATATTTGGAGGGGGGGGGGGGCATGGCCCATCCTGGCACACTCCGTCACTGCTTTCCGAGCACTTTAGTTAGTGGATTCAATGTGTCTGTATAAAAATCTCTGGAGGCTAACCTCCAAGACGACAAAATGAAGAACGTACACATGCAACACAAAAATGTACACAGGAATGTGGTTGTAGATTGCCCATGGAGTTGAGGTATACATTGGTTGGACAGTAGCACCTTCACACATCTGCAAGATAACAGCACAGTTTTAAGACGAGCTCAAGGCCGATACCCCAAAACTCTTTCCAGTAAGAGATAAGGCGACCCTTTACCTAATGGTTAGGCATTGTAATCTGTCTAGCTTATCATCTACCAATGGATACACAGCTAGAATCACAATAGGACTCCGTAGCTTACAGTGCGAAGCAGAAAATAAACCCATACACATATGGTTCCTGCAAATCAGTGTGTGATACCAGGTGTTTCAACTAGATACCGATACTTTATTATTCCAGTATTGGTGTCACAATACTTTTTCGATACTGATGCATTCTCAACTTAAAGACCATAACAAACACACTTTACAACCTCCGAAGAACAACAAAATGGTCCTACACTTGAATTTCCGGTGATACTCCTGTCACCTTCATCAGAAGTTGTGTAAGAAAATAAATTAAGAGCATCGATTTTCTTTCCAATGTTTAAACTCCCTCTAGTCTGTCGAACCACTGATCTGTACGTCATGTGGAATCTGGATTTTCCACTGCCTATCCAGATTGGCTCCAAGCTCTGGCCGAACGAGCTAGTTAATGTTGGTGTAGCTTGGACTTACTAGATTCATCAGTGGCTTGTGGTTTGCTTCGAATCTGTTGATGGCGAGGGATTCTAAAGCTCTCAAGTGTCTACCTTTCAGCACGTTTGATTTGAGCAGCACTTCTGTTTCGTTCCATGCTATTTCGTGCTTTGTTTTTCAACTGCAGTTAACAACAACGACAGCAAAAAAATCTCTTTTTTCCTGTCGTTGTTGTTAACTGCATTTGCATGCTCGCTCAGTCTCACCAACAGCTATCTACGGTCTCTCCGATGTAGGTTGCGTAGCAAGTCTTACATGGGACTTTGTAGACCATTCCTCGCTGTGTGAACGGATGGATGGTGGGGACCAGGTTGGTGCAAGTTTTAGGGGGAGAAGGGGGTGGTGGTGGGGGAGTTCTCTCTTTGTGCTTGTCTTTGCTCTTCGTTCCGTAGCTGTTCGTAGGTGGGGGGTAACTGGTGTGAACTTGGGGAGGAGGGGAAGGAGAGGTGGCGAGGGTGGATTGGGCACATGGGGGGGTATCCAGTATTCTCTTGGGTCGGAGCAGCTTCTTCAAGATTGGTGGAAAACGAAGGCAACAGTCCACTCCTTGTTTTCTTAGGACACTCCTTATTCTCTCACTTATTCCCGGCACGTAGGTGACGACATTTTCTCTTTCTTTGTGTGTCGCGTCTCAAAGTTTTTCTTTCTCTCTACGATCTCTTGCTGTCTCCAAGCGCTCTTAAGTTCAACATTGAAAATTCTTACTGAGTAGCCTAGCTGTTGGTGAAACTCAACGAGGATGCATTAACAACAACAACAGCAAAAATGAGACTGCTGTGCATTCGAGCAAAACGAAGCACGAAAAAGCATGGAACGAAACAGAAGTGCTGCTCGAATCAAATGTGCTGGAAGATAAGACACTTGAGAGCTTTAGAATCCCTCACCATCAACGGATTCGAATTGATCAACAAACCACAAGCCACAAGCCACTGATGAATCTAGGAACAGGGTTCGTAAAGATCACACTAAAAATTCAAGGACTTTCAAGGACTTTTTTAGAAAACCTATATGATTTTCCAAGGACTTTTCCGAATCTAATAAAATTTATTCAAGGATCTTTATTTATCAGCAAACTTGACGTCATCTCACAAAACACGAGAGAAGGGAAAAAAAGTCTTTTAATTTAAACTTTTAATTTATTTTCTCGCACAACTTCTGATGAAGGTGAAAGGAGTATCACCAAAAATTCAAGTGTAGGACCATTTTTTGTTCTTCGAAGGTGGTAAAGTGTTTTTCTTGTAGTCTTTAAGATGCCTTTTAAATACAACGGTGACTACCGGTTGCAGGTGTTTTCGATACATTCTCAATGCCGATACGTGTTTCAATACCGATACTCAGAGAATTAAAGGAACGTGATGGATGGTAACTGATGAAGTGCTTAATAGAAAACGTGAAATATTCAAGTAATAACAACTTCATAATGATTACAGGTAGGCCTAACGCTGTTTAGATCTTTTCGCTGTTAATTAAGGCTGTACCGAACAGATTTAGCCGAACAGATTTTGGCAGATTTAGGGCTGATCGGCAAAAATCGGTTCGGCGAACAAAAACCTGCAGATTTTCGATTTTTGCCAGGCCCTTGACAATAAATAAATTCTGTTTCTCCACATGTTTGTTACCTTTTGTTTTAATTTAGGTTAGGCCTACATGTTTTACATGTTGTAGTCTAAGGTTAATAACGGACAAATTTTTACTTTTATTTAGGTAAAAAAAAATGCATTCCAATGTTTTCATTAGCCTACAAATTTGTTAACCTACAAGTTTGTGTTAAGCCAGAAAAAAAAATTGTTAAAAATCTGTAGCGATCAGTTCGGTTAAATCGGATCGGTACACCAATCAATTTGTAGCTGATCGGATCGGAATCTGTTCGGCAGAAAAAATGCTGATCGGTACAGCCTTACTGTTAACGATACGACGTCGACACTAAAAAAAATGTTTGGTACATTTTGAAACCGATGATACTTTTCCACACCATTGATACTGCCGAAAACTCTAAATTTCGATACCGATACCAAGACAGTATCGCTATCAGTATCTAAATTCAATAGTATCGCACATCCCTTTGGCTAATCTTGTGAATACCGAGTCTATATAAAATTCATATTGTGAAACCTCTTTATACTGATAGTCTATGGGAGCTTGGAAACAGAATGTTATATCAGGTTTATCGTTATAAACATTCACTTTTGCATGCATTGTTGCTTGATGAGCCTCAAAAACAGCATTGTTATAACAGGTTTATTGTTGTAAGAGGTATTGTTACAACGGGGTTTAACTATACAATATCCCTACAGCTAACCCCAAGTAAAGATGCTGACCATGATGAATTCTGTGAATTGCTGATTGCTACACGCACATGATTCTTCCACGACTATTTGCCATAATAGTGAATTACTCGTAGAGAGTATTATTAGTTACTAGTTAGCATAACAATGTCCGACTTCTCTGCATGGCCACGTATTCATGAAACACAAGTGGGATTGGTAACATAAGAGAAGTGATTTATTTATCAATATACGAGGTAGCACTGCAACACTGCTTGCTTTCCATACGAAAATGGATAAATGTTAAGGCTCGATTAAACACAAACGGTGTACTCACTCTCAACAGCATCTTTTGAATGGAAGGTAGAAACTCGTGCCCTGCAGCCTGAATGCATTGGATAACAGCATCTTCTAACTGGTCCTTAATCATTCGAATATATTCATCGGCACGGTGGCTTTTTTTCTACGAAAAATAAATACCTTATTATAAAGATTAATTCTGTATTTTGAAAAGTAATATGCAAAAATACATCTTTACTTAACACAATCGATCACAATTCTCTGTTCTTCTATATTAAAAAAAAAAAAATAGTTTGAGGAGGGAGGGGGGAACAAATGGAAGAAACGATTGTGGAGTTGCGGAATTGCAATCATAAATGCTGTTGTTATTCTCTTACTGTTAAATAGTACCTGAAATTCTTTTGATGC
>JAHWFP010216121.1:0-16532 GCA_023313725.1 Lithobius niger | reverse complement strand
CTGCTTCTAAAAATATTTGCTGAGCTTAACACAGAGCACAAAAAATAATAATACCAATAAATCTTCAATTAAACAAAAAAATGAAATCCGTTTTGGTTCACTATGGTTTGGATCTTGACCCAATGCTCTCCTTAAAAGAACGTGGCCCGTTCAGTGCCAGGGCAAGGCGTTTGAGCGCCCGGGGCCAGTAGCTCATTGAGCGCCTCGCTTTATCGCTACTGATACAGCAGATTGCAACCTCCCCCTCCTACACACTCACGCACGCACGTACGTACTCATTTCTTTCTGACGCCCCATGGCCGCCTTTTCCTATATATATCCAAAAACGAACCATCACGGTGCCACAAAATAATGCCAACAATCAGAAACACGCCTCTAACATGAAGGGGTGAGGTAGGTAGGCATGAGACAAAAAAATTTGTCTACATTTTAAAGATTACAATTCTATTGAGTTTGAGATAAGAAGCATCCTCGGACTGGCTAGAAAACAAACGAGAACATGAATTTGGCAACAAATATTCAATTTTCGGCAGGGAATTTGGGTTTGTTCACAACAAACATTAAAGAAGGCCGACGGACAACAAATTGTGGAATTCACACAGCTGCCATGTTGGAAAAATCATCCATTAATGGTGTCTGTGTGAAGTCCACAAATTGTGGCAGTTGCCACTTTTTTTAGTTGTTTTAACATTTTTATTGTGAACAAATCCGAAATACCGGGCCGAAAATTAACTATTTGTTGCCACATTCATGTTGTTATGAGTTTTCTTGCCGGTGAGAGTATATACCTCCGAAACTACTGCTGCATCATGCAAATTTTTTTTCAAGAGCAATTGTGTCTAGGCCAGGCGTCGCATTTTTTTTTTTTTTTTAGTTGACCTTTTTTTTCTCAACCCGGTTTTTGAAGGGGAGGCAGCATTTTCAGCGTCCCTTCCCTTGCCCGGGGCAGCTGCCCCCTTCGTCCCCCTATTTCTCCGGCGCTGGGCCCGTTGACTAAATTACCGATCACGTCCAAAAAAAAAGTGTCTTTTACGTGACTCAAGGTTGTCTGCACAAGCCTCCTGTATCCCCATTCCTCTCCTTAACACTTGTTGCACGGGTTGTTGCTATAAACACCATAAAAAATATAAACAATTGGTTGCCGAGGTTTGCCGTGATTGGTTATTCCCAGAAGAATTAATAATCTTTTCACAAGGGTTTCCTGGAATTTGTGGCAGTAATAAAACATGAAAGCATAACAGTGCACGACTGACATTAAATTTTTAAGCATTGGGTCGTCGGCATGCAGCAATTGGAAATTAATGGCGAAACTAAAGGTGCTGAATTAAATATTAGAATTCTATTATAGGGGTTTCTCATAACTCCACATTTTCATGGTAAACAATCTTCTTGGAAAATGTAATGATTCTAGATTATTTTCCAAATTTTTTAATATGTGTGTCCTTCGGCAACCAACGTAAGGTTTAGAAGAAATTGCCGCGTGGGGGTCTGTCAGAATGTGTAGTAACTTCCGATTTCACAGTACCATCATATATATGAAGATCCCAGATTTTCTGAATAAGTCTGTTACGATAGACTCAACATGGCCACAAGAAAGCGCATTTTAACGATGCGCTTTGAAATACGCATCAAACAACGGTACCTGTTTACAAGACGCAAGACCGCGATTAGGACCATTCCGCTAGCGAAGGCGATTCGGCCAGTGCGATCAGAAAACCATTCCTACCTACCCTCCCTTTGGCAAATAGTGGGCACCGTCCATGCTGCTTCTACTCCCTGCATGTAGTAAACGAGGTCAGCTTAAACCCAAGTAACCAAACACCATCAAGTCTTAGTTGTCTTCCTAGTCATGTACACCTATTTTCAGTTTATTTACCTAAAATTCGAGTGGCACCAGCACGAATTGAGTGGGCGCCGTAACTGTGTCCGCCATCTTTATCAGGCGTTCCCCGACTTTTCAATGCGATTGCGATGTGTGTTTACATGCATAAAGACGGTCCGGTTCAGGCTGTCGATCCACCTCTGTGTAGCGCTTTCGTTCTGTAGCTCTAGATGGGAGAAAGCGCCACGAACGGGTGTTTACAAGACCCACGGAGGCAACACGGATGCGATGTGCACCCCTCTGAAGCGCTTCGAAGTGGTCATGCAAACGTATTGATTAAGGGTCTCGTGGCGAACCCTCCAATAGTTTGGCCAAAATATTGTTCAGAAGAGCCAGATAACGAATTAGTAGTAGATTTATCAGGGCCCGTACCACTCCTTTCCATTTACTGATTAAACATTCCTTGGTTTATGTAAGAAACGCAGTTGGCTGCTTTGAACATTCAACCACAATTATCTTTAACTAGAGGAAGCCCGTGCTTTGCACGGGGCCGGTCACATTTCCCGGGACAGTTTCCCGGCACTCTTCCCGAAGACTTGTCAGAATGATCGACCACTCATGCCTGGCTCCTTTTTGGCTGCACGTAGAGTGGGAGAGTGCATTTTCAATGCGGGCGCGAGGAGGGGAGAAGTGGTTTTCCTTTAGGCTTTCCTTTTCCTTTTAGCCAGTCTCCGATATTATTATAAAGATAGCTGCAATGGCGTTGTGAAAACTCGGAATTATTAAGTTTTTTTTACAGTGTACCGAGGGAAATAGTTTTAACGAATCTGAAAGTCCCTAATTCATCCCCACTGTAGGTCCAGCATTAAGGCGATATTTCATACTTTAACTACCGAACTATTCTTGTTACCAAATCTTTAACATGATATGTAGAAACCGATTGCAGTAGTTAACATACAAAGCATACCTTAGCAGTAACTTTTGGAGTTAACCGTAAAACCGTGTTTACTTTTCATACCTTTCATTCATTGGGTCCATAAAATTTTTGTAAGTTCCAACTTTTTTGTAAGCGACCCTTCAGAACCGTAAAGAGTCAGATGATGTCTAATAGAACGGGTTGTTCTGAAAGTCCCTTTAAGGTTCTGGAGGGTGCTAACAAAATTGTTTGGACTAAAAATTGTGCTATTGCGTTTTTTATGGACTACCCTATATGTACACATTGTATGCCCGCGTGGTTAAGTAGTTAATGACCAATCTTTAACTCAGTTGCTTCTAGTTGCTAGACAACCAGTTGTGGTAAGATATTAGCATGGGTAGTTATAATTTGTTGATTGTTCAAAGAGTCCCGGTATGATTTTATTACAGGATCAAATAAATAGCTAGTAGGAGTTGACATTTCTTTTTTAGTGCTTAATGGTTGCGCATAGTGCAGTGCAATTTACACCTGAGTAAAACACACCTTTTAATTCCCTCATGCCTTCAGCACATACTAGTCTTTAATAGCTGTAGCCGTTCATCAACCATTGTAAATGAACAGTTGCAACAATGAAACAGTTGTTTAATGCCTGGAAACGGTACGCTCTACAAGTTTGTATACGCACGGCACAGCGTACGATGACTTTGTACTTACGCATAGAAGGGGCGACTGTTGTTTAAACGTAAACTTAAAAAAAAAGGAAACAAAAGCAGATTGCCAACTTATCGAACAATGTTGTTATGTTTTCGTTAAATTTTAGTTTCACCAGACAAGGTGGCATTTGTAATTTTGATGTTTGTGATAGTTAGTAGATAAAAGGTATTTCTGGTATATCATTTGTAGTAATTATTTCCAGTAATTACACCTAGTAAAAAGAAATACTTTCCAGCTAGAAAAAAATATTTATTTTTCTAAACAGTTTTGTTGATTGACCAAACATCAGAGTGGTGCTCGTCCTTGTCGGGGTTTTTATAGGTTAGGTCAGGTCAGTTGTCTTGCCTCGAATTTCACCGGACAGGGTAAGAGTTAAAGAGAATTACGAACTCCCACATATATTTGGTCAGCTGAAAAAATGTTAAGACAAAAAGAAATAATAACTTACTTTTACTAGCCAGAAATAATTTGATACCATTACTGGAAGTAATTACTATAAATAATTTACAAAAAGTAAATTGTTGTACTCGACATCGTCAAACACCAACAGAATCACAAACATCAAATTCTAGAACGTCCAACAACCAATAATTGACAGTGAAATGCAGACAACGAACAACGTTCGAAACCATAAGTGGCATATTCGCCCCTTCCTTCCTTACTTTAACTATACACTAAACTTTTATTAGGCCAGTTATTCACAAGATGTATGTTTTCTCTCTTTTTAGGGACGAGCCCATCGATTATGGGGAATTGGAGCGCAGTCTTCGCACCACGTGCCACAGAATGGCGTTGAAAGATGTAGACGGTAAGTGCAATATACAATGCTTTAATGAGGTACCCACACTATTCACAAGTATTTCGAACGATAGTCTGCACCAGGGTAGATTAGTAGGTAGTGACGCTATTCTGAAAACGTGTTATGAAATAATACCTGCTTCCACCAACGGCACCAGAAGGCAGATCAGGTTCTCATATAGGAGGCGAAACTTGAAATAAAAAATGGTGTCATCGTTACCATGGTAATAGCGACAATACTTGCGAAATTGGTGAAATACTCGTACATGGGCAACATTCGAAGTTGGAAGAACTTATTCTGTGTTCGATTCAAGCTTTATACAGTTCTTTACAATAAGTGTAAAACACGGAAGAAGCTTCAGCCTGAACGACCGATGAGCACCCTTCTCGGACGTTTTTGGAACACAAAATCATGCATTATACTTAAATCCACTTGTAACGACAACCCTTTTTTAAAATTGATGTTTGATTTAAAAAATAAAACTTGGATCAGCCAGTTCTGATTTTTCTTAAAATTATTTTAATGTCCCAATCGGAACTGTGATACATTTTAAGCGATTAATTTTGTAATCTTATCGTGATCAATTTGTTTTAGTGACGCTAAATAGTTTTGATCCCCATGATGCTTTGCGCTTCCTGTTTCTTGACGACAGCACCCTCTGGCGGTAAATCGCTGAAAGCAGGTACTTCTTTCGTCCAAATGTTTACCTATGTGAGGGAAAGAGTGGCACTACCTGTGTATTCTTGCACACAGCTGATGGATTACAAGACACTACGAGTCCCCCCTTCCACACCATTTGTGGGCTGTTGTCTCTGTATCTGTGAAGTTTGTGAGAGTTGCTACTTCCGTTGCACCATTTGTGGGATATGTGGATCAGTATGTGCAAGGATTGTCAAGAGTTTCTATTTCCATAACCATTTGTGGAACACTCCCCTCAGTATCTGGAAAGATTGTCTGAGTTTCCCCCTTTAACACCATTTGTGGGCTATTGTCGTCAGTGTCTGTGATGATTGTTCAAGTTCCCACTTCCGCACCATTAGCAGGCTACTGTCTTCAGTAGTTGAAAAGGCTGTAAGAGTTCCCACTCCCGCACCATTTGTGGGCTATTTGTCATCAGTTTCTGTGAAAATTGCGCGACTTACCACTTCCTCATCATGCAAAGGTTGTCCGAGTACGTGTTTTCACACCATTGGTGGGCTACGGCATTAATGTCTGGGTGTTGGTTGTGTAGGACCGCTGTTAAAACTGCTGCCATTTTTAGGAACTTTTCATCCGTTGCTGGTATCTGTCTGCTTAACTACAAGATATCTTTTGAACCTATGGTACGCTTCATTTTTAATTTTCCGTGGTCATTCTATGGGTTTATTAAGCCTGGCAAACAGTATGTGTACGTACATTTACCCACACCCCATTTTGCTCACTTCAGGCTACCATACCGAACAAGTAATTAAAAGGACATACTCTCTCAGTATTTTCATGCATTTTCCATGCGTATATAGCATTTATGTAGGTTTGAGTGAATGCATGTAATGGGCGACATCGGAAATTTCGAAAACGATATAATGAGAACTATGTCGTGATGGTAGAACTATGTCGTGATGGTATCGTAATATCGCGATACCACCAACCATTTTGGTAGGCATCACTCTGTTAAATTCACTTAAACCACTTACTGTACCGTTTCTTTAGTTAAGTGCCGCTAGTAGACTAAAAAATTACTTTTAAAAATGTAGTTCCACTTAGCGTATTTATAACTCTCCTTGTCTTCTTCTGTACATTGGTTTGAGGAGAATATTTTGTTTTTTGATGCTGACTCTGGCTTGTTAATTTTCCATAATGCTACTAGTTTGTTACAACTATAGTTTCCCACGACATACCTGTGGTAACCATAACAACAGTTTTGGTGAACTGGTGGAATGAGTTTAGGAGAAATGGAGGTAGGGATGTTTTTAAAGTCAGGGGCTTGCTTGCTGAGCGCTGAGTTTGCTTAGTCTCGGCTTCCTTCGCTTTTCCCATTTTCAAGCTGAGTTTAAAAACGACGTTATTTGAAGTTTACTAAGCACAAACATGGCCGACAGTAACAACATCCGTTATTATATCTCTTTTCTCTGTTTTATCGCATTATTAGTAGAGTTTAAGATGAGAGTAAATACTAAGCTATTGAGCTGCTGGCAGCTATCAATATCGTACTTATCACGCATGTATCATGTAGTTTTATCGCATGTATTATGATTGTTGCCGAGTGTTGCTTCGTGGCAATGGCGCATGCGCACATCGTGTCCCCATATTGGTTGCGTAAGCTCAGCGAACTCGGCACCCTTTTTCCTCGCTTACTAGGCTGGCCAGCGGCTTACTTTAAAAACGACGAAAACGTTTCTCAGCGGCAAGCGGCTTGAATTAAAAAACGGGAAAGCTTGCCTCGCTTCCAAGCGGCTCGCAAGCCGCTGACTTTAAAAACATACCTGATGGGACTACCGCTGCTCACAGGTTTTTTATTTTTTTTTAAACTTCTATTTTTAAACCAGTTCAGTTTCGTGGCCGAAGTAGCTACATGTGATATTATCGTTGAAACAATACCACGGTTTTGTATAGTAATGATGACCGTACCAATATCAGCAGACACAAGCACCGTGCAATATACTAAAATATTGTAGAATCGCCCGACCTGAGAATAGAGTAAACACATTTACATAAGTCTGAATTAATGTTGTAAATCTGAGTCAGCGAGAAAACAAGTAAATTTAAAACTTATGGAATTTCAAAAAAGAAACAACAAAAGTGCGAGATAAAAAAGGCAAATACCCGAATACGATGATATAGCTCAAAGTCAAGCTGCTCTCACCCGCAGAGATCACAGACTGTTTCGCCCTTGTGTGGGTTCGTCAGTTGATATTACTCTGACTCTGTAGATGAGAGCGAAGGCACCTTGCAGGGGATAATTTAACAAGCGAGCTGGTTTCAGCAAGCTAAAAAGCATAAACTACTGCTTGTCTGGGGATCTATTCTACTGAATGTTAAATCACGTGCCACGGCTGTTTACCGTGATGCACGTGTCACGTGACTGGGCTAGTCTACTCAGACGGCCAAAGATCCGCTATATTCTCGTTCGTCATTGGCTGACTCGTGATGGCATCACGGCAAACAACCGTGCCTCGTGGTATAGGCATCCAAATTTGGAGACGAGGACGCTATCCACTGGGCTGTTGATGCTCGCTTTGCTCGATGTCCCTGGGGCCCCTTTCTCAAAGTTTGGAATGAGTGTGGGACGTACTTTTTCTTCTGTCAAGTAGCTGTCCTTTTTTCTGGGCATCTGCTGGACCGGAAGGGTTAACAAGGCTTTAAGCCCTGAGCAACCTGACAAAGCTTTGGGCGAAGAACCTTATGAGGTTTTACTTTGAAAATCTCGAAACATGTTTAACAGTTTGAACTAAGAATTTAACGTTATAAACTGTTCGACATGAAGACACTTTGAAGCAATGTGGCACGTTGTATCTCAAAAACATCTAAACAGATTCAATCACTATTTCGTCGACGTATATTTGCCTTTGGCGTGTCGTTTCGCTTCGTGTAGCATCGGGTGTAAGTCAGTATGTTTTAGGTCTATAGATTGCTGTTCATGCGAGAATAGTCAATGCCTCTCGACTCCTACCTGAAGAATATACCGGTCATGCCAGACTCTTGTTCAGGGCCGGATTTGAGTAACCAGATTACCATTACAAAAGAAAATTGAGTTAGCAGTTACGGCCTACTATGGGCTATAACTTTACTTATAAACAAAAATATTTTACTGGCTTTAAAACTCGGGCTACAGAAACTTTGGAGCTTTCGGGAAGCACCTGAATGTGGGTGGTTGGGGAGGGGACTAGGCCTCCGTCATCTTATTAATGTAATTCGAATATGTTAAAATCCCATTATTATTTCATTAGCTAATACGTTCAAGCCCGTGTTATCCTGGAATAGATCAGGAAATTAAATGGCAGTTAAATGGCTCACTTAATCAGTAGACAGTAAACTCTTTGTAAGCGTAATTTAATAGTTTAATAGTTCGTTCGTTCAGCGGGCTATTTGGTAATAAACTATTTTTTGTAACCACCAGTTTGATTTCCATGAAATGGCGCAGGAGGGCATATTCCTGCATGCTTCGTAATTTATCCTACTAATAACTAAGCATGACCTTTGAAGGTAAATGGATGACGATGACCCATCTTTGGGTGCACGGGTAGTTGCGAGCACTGGGGCGTCAGATTCGATATGCATCTTGGTCCCAGCTGTACATCTCTGGCTTCCTACAGACCCGGGTTCGATCCTGGGACGGGAAGTGTATATGTACGGGTTTTTTCTCCGGTTGTTTCCCGCCCGTTGTACGAGGATTTCCTCCGGGTACTCCGGTTTCCTACCTCCTGCGGCAAAAAAACAACTGTTTACGATGGTGGTTCCTTCCACTTAACATCTGCCGCTAGGGCCTTCAAAAAGCTTTATAGCTTAATGGCCGAGAACCTTTATTCTATTCTTCAGTCCTTTTGTTTCTTGTCTGATAATCTGCGAACTTCTACAGTCAGGTGTTTTCGAGCGAAGCATGAGCGAAGCATGATTTCTGTGACGAAATTTTTGAAGAGGCCACGAAGTTTGTTGCCCCACAGTAAAAAATTAGAAATATGTACGCTTTACCTTTAGATGGAACTGTTGTAAGACGTTCACCCTGCCAGATGCTTACCCATGCTGGCAAATTATTACTAAAAGACTAAAAATTAAATACGAAACAAGTCAAATCCTCAAAGTTCTCTTTTCCGCCATTCTGCCATTCTGCCAATTGATATACAATGTTAAACTTGAATGCACTTAGGGCACCTCAAGATATGAACCCAAAGAAAAGAAATGTGTGCGTGTGAGAGATAATGATTGCCTGAAGGCGATTTTCCTCACCATATAGCTCATGAGGAATTACGACAAAGCTTTTTTCACTCCACCGTTTCGCTGGCCTGGCAGTTGTTCTAAGAACCGAAACCCAACCAGATATACCACTGCACTTATGAACATTGCTGAAGTTACATGTATTTTTGCTGACACTGGGTAATCGCAACGATGAGAGAAGTACCAAGGTATCACGCATGCGCAAAGAATGGGTAAATTCAATAAATGGGCAGACTAGTCGGTGTCCAAACATCGGGGTAGACTGACTAGCCCTTATAGGCAGTGACAGCATTGCAAAGAAGGTATGTAATCTGGTGTTTATTTCACCATTGGTAACTTCCAAACTGGATATTGTAACAAGTTTGGACCTCAGTTTATTCCAATTAAACTCGTTAGAATATCCGGCTTGGACATCAGTTTATTCCAATTAGACTCGTTAATCTCCAGTTTGGACATCAGTTTATTCCAATTAAACTCGTTAATCTCCAATTGGGACAACAGTTTATTCCAGATAAACTCGTTAGTCTCCAGTTGGGACCTCAGTTTATTCCAATTAAACTCGTTAGAATATCCAGCATGCACATCACTTTATTCCAAGTTAGAATCTCCGGTTTGGCCCTCCAATTAAACTCGTTGGAATATCGAACATGGACATCACTTTATTCCAATTAAACTCGTTAGAATCTCCGGTTTGGACCTCAGTTTATTCCAATTAAACTCGTTAGAATATCCAGCATGGACATCACTTTATTCCAGTTAGAATCTCCGGTTTGGACCTCAGTTTATTCCAATTAAACTCGTTAAGAATCTCCGGTTTGGACCTAAGTTTATTCCAATTAAACTCGTTAATCTCCAATTGGGACAACAGTTTATTCCAGATATACTCGTTAGAATCTCCAGTTTGGACATCAGCTTATTCCTATTAAACTCGTTAGAATTTCCAGTTTGGACATCAGCTTATGCCTATTAAACTCGTTACAATCTCCAGTTTTTACATCAGTTTATTCCAATTAAAGTCGTTAGAATCTCCAGTTTAGACATCAGTTTATTCCGTATCGGTTAGCCTAAAGTTTAAGCTTGTAATTTTTTTGGAGCTACCAATTGATGCCTTAGCACTCTTTCAGTGTTGTAATTGTAAAATTCAACCACTGTAAGTGCTAAAGTTAGCACACTCTTTCAGACGAGAAGTGGATCGCTAACCTTAAATTCGCTTAATCACAATGTTAATGGACATGGTAAAATATTTTATGGAGTATTCACAAATAATGCAACACTTTTTTCTAGTAATCTAGACCCTCCGCTCCCCCCCCCCCACCCCTTTATAACACCAGTGTCACACGTGGCGTAACCTCCCACTTGTAAATATGTCACAGTTTCTCCCCACCCCCCTCACAGCAATTAAATTTTTTTGATGAATTCTTATTTTTACACTGTACTTAGTGTATACGGGCAAAATAACCAGTGATTTTGAAAAAAAAATCATAAACAGAAGTGAGAAAAGTAGTTTAGCTAAAGAAATTAGATAAGAATTGTAGCAAATAATAATTTTACGATAATTAATGCGTTGCATAACACTTCGTCAGACTCCCCCCTCTCCATCGTAATACATGGTAACACACTTGTCCAATGCTTCCCCCCCCCCTCTTTGTAAGCGTTACGCAATTTGTGAATGCTCCCTGTGTAACGGGTTTACATGTACGGCAACGCAAACTACGGAGCGGTAGCTCCTTGGTGCACCTTGCCGTTAAACATGGATGCTGCGCGCGTCGAACTACCATGCACACATGGCAGTTGGCCCAACGCCAGCATCCGGGTAGCGAGCCGTGTCCTATTGTTAATCCAGTCAGGACCGGATGGAGCCTGTTCGCCCGTCACGTGACGTAATGCCTCAGGGGATTCTCTATTGTTCTCGACCCTTTAAAAGAAGGGCTGAGACGGCGAATCCTCACTTGGTGTAGGGTGGTCAAACTGAACGGTTGGACCACCAGAGCTAAGCGGAGGTCAGAACAAGTTGTAACCTTGGTCTGATGCTCAATATGTAATGCTATTGTGTATAGTCCCTAGCTATACAGTAAGGAGTGAATTGGGAATGAGCCTTGCTTTGAACTTCCACTTCCGTAGCAAGTACTTACATATTTTGGGGGCCTGGCCTTTGGGATTCGAATCCGACATTTTTTTTAAATGCCTCCGATTCGGTAAAAAGTTCCAATTGGTGAGCGAACCAATTTGGGAGAAGTTTGTGGAATCTGGCCTGTGACTGCGTGCGCAGATAAACCATAAACTCCGAATTTTTTTTCGATGCTGTTTAAATTCGAAATAAAAATACCCACTTTCTTTTCTGGTGTAGGAAACCGGGAATTAAAGTAAAACAGTTGTGTTTGGAGTAGCAGTGAGCAAATGATCAAAGGGCTCGTTGTTACGAAAATTACAATAAATTTTGGGGGTTGCCCAGGATCCAACCAGTGACTGCGTGTTGGACAACCTTGGGAAACCAATTTTGTTTCTCTGCTAAACTGTGCAAGTTAGTGAGAAAGAAAGTAAACCCCGTTCTTCTTGAAAAAGAATAACGTAAAACACGGTAGGTTCTGAGTGAAACTTGGAGTATTCACTAAGAGCCGTATTTTGCTTCGTTTAGGCCTAAAAACCGGAAGAAGTAAAATCGCCAATTTTCTTCGGAAAATAAAGAATCACTACAATTATAAATTACGTGGAGGGAATGCAATTACCCACCGGATGTAAGATTTAATTGTAAAGGTTAAATTAGTGAAGGAGCACACTTTTTAACAAACGAGTTGAGCGTGGAAAGGCCTGTAGTGAGCTAACAAAGAACTCATTATTTACGGCCCGGAAGCGAATAAACTCAAGAATTCTGAGTCTGTTCACAATAAAGCAGTGTTTAGGATTGAATATTAAGTAGATTTAGGGAATTAAAAGGCCCAAAATCGAAAAATAGACTTCGTGACCGAAAAAAAAGTCAGGAAATTTTTTTTTCACAACTAGCATTTTGTAAGTCGTAAAATGGCAAACAGAAATGCTGCGTTACCACCAAATCATCGGCCTTTAGTAATGGAAAATCCGAGTCTAGGAAACCCACGAAAAAGGACGAGAACCGAAGAGTGTAGAAATGCACCCTTAGTTCAGGATTTGGGTGAAGATCTAAACGATTCCTGGGGTGAGGACGCGGATATTTCGATGTCCGAAATATCGCACAGAAGCTTATCCCCACCCAGGTTAACACGTTCAGATGTAGATGATCAGAGAGGACATGAAACAGTTGTCACTGATTTTCGAAATTGGGCAGATGCATGCCCCATGCCAGAAGAATTTCGGCAAAAGGTTTTTGAACAGCTGCAAAACTGTTTTAGGCCTGAAAACCGAAATGGAGGTACTGACACCGCTCAACCTGGTCGTGCTTCACAGCATGACAAGAACGAACGGAGGCCAGTACACTCCACACCTGTCACTGCTCACAGACGAACAAATCGTGCTGTTGAGGCTGATGACAGTACACGGAGCCAACAGTATCCAGGAGCCAACACTGACCGAGTGGATAGACAGACGTGCGGTAACCGTGTGCAATGGAGACAGCCGGTTATGCATGAACCGGAAGTCACCACGCAAAGGTACGATGAACCTCTGCGTGGTGGCACTGTGTCGCCATCTAGGTTCAGGAATACTGAGCACAGAAATGTGCAAGGTCGGACTGGCCCTAGCTACGTGACCGGGGATAGAAACCGGGAACGTAGGGATGATGATTTTAGGCAAGATTTTTTGCAAAGTCAGTTTGAAGGGCTTAGCATAAAATCCCCAAAAATCGCCATGCCTGCGTACACGGGTA
This sequence comes from Lithobius niger, assembly GCA_023313725.1. Lineage (NCBI taxonomy): Eukaryota > Metazoa > Arthropoda > Chilopoda > Lithobiomorpha > Lithobiidae > Lithobius > Lithobius niger. The sequence goes on along the minus strand of JAHWFP010216121.1, from coordinate 3,532 downwards.
TTGGGGATGAAAAATCAGCATCTGAATTTCTGGAGGCGCTGTCAAAATACAGCATTGCATTAAGCCTCTCAGAAGAGTACGTATTACGTACTATCGTACCGCTCGCTATGCAAGGAGAGGCGGAACGATGGTATAGGGTGTTTGGTCCTTACAGGGACTGGGACACCTTTGTAGCCGACTTTAATTTGGAATATGAAAGCCCAAATTATGTGGAGGATTTAAAAAGAGAGTTTGAAGAAAGGACTCAAGCACCAGATGAGCCTTTTTCAAGCTATGCCCAAGCTGTGTGCGGGTATTTTGATCGTTTATGGCCACAAGCATCTCAGTCAGAGAAAGTAAGCCATATTTTGAAAAAAATGCACCCGGATTACAGGCAACATCTTCAGGGTCGTCGGTTCGACTCCCTGCGAGAATTGGTGAGGGAAGGGGCCAAAGTCAGTCAGTTCCTATTAGCACAGAGGACTTACAGACCTCCCCCCGACCCATCCTTGTCTGTGGAGCCACGCTTGGCATGGCGCGGCATCTCTTCATACAGTAAAGCCGTGCAGGGAAGCAAACCAGTAAGGAACGAAGCGGTGCTTCGTGCAGGTCAGTCAACCGGCACGGGAACCACACCGGCGGTCCCTTACAAGGTAGAACCTGTGTCGATGGCCTCGCTTGACCCGAGAGGGTACCGAGCCGGCCACTATCAGACGCAAAGCACCACGAGTACTGTAAAGGCTGCACCAAAAGCAGCTAATATACAGAAAGCTGGTGTTGCTAAGGAGAATGAACAGCAACAACCACAAAAGGAAAGGAGGGAGAGAAAACCTTTTGATGGGACTTGCTGGACAGGCCAGGAAGAGGGTCACAGATCCACGAACTGTCCTAAGAAGCCAAAAAACGCAGAAAGCGGTCGTTAACTTGGTTAAACCGTGTTACGACCGGGAAAAGCGCCGATTGGAGGGCAAAAGCTGGATTGTGGAAAGGCACGCTAAAACGTGTTTTTGCACCTAACGTGAGACTTTTCAAGGGTGTTGAAGAAGAGACTAGATCAGGGACTGTCCCTTTAATTAACATTAAAGTGGCAGGGGAACCTTTTTTAGCACTGATTGACACGGGTGCCAGTTCAAGTATCATCTCGGGTGCTACTGCACGTACTTTGCAGGCAAAGGGCGTAAAGTGGGGCAGGGATTGCTGTGTAACTTTTATCTTGGCGGCTGGTAATATCCAAGGTGATGGTTATTGTAGAGCAACGGTACGTTGGCCTGGTGGTTACTCTGCGCAGCAGACGTTCTTAGTTCTAGAAAACGCGGCAGACAGCGTTATCTTGGGCAGAGATTTCTTGGGTCGGACTGGCCTCATACCGGACATCCAAAATGGTGGCTGGCGTGTCGGGCCAGAGGAACAAGAGACAATTCCTTTTGCAAAGGCTGACCAAACGAAAATTGAGCAGCTTAAGCAATTGGACGTGGAGGTAGACAGAGAAAGGCGTGCAAAAGATGATGCATTGTTGGAAGAAAAAATTCAACAAGCTCATTGCTCAAATGCACAACGAAAGCAGCTAAGAAGATGTTTAAACAGATACAAACATGTTTTAACATCCAAACGAGGCAGCACTCACCTCTACCAACACAAAATTGAGGTTGAACCTGGTGCAAGACCCATTAGGTTACCTCATAGACCTGTAAACAAGGAGACAAGAGCAATCATTGAGGCCCAGATGCTTGAGTGGATCAGGGAAGATGTGATTGAACGCTCTGTGTCCCCCTGGGGGGCTGTTCCCTGCCTTGCTCCGAAGAAAGGAGAGGAAGGGGCTAAAAGATTTTGCTTGGATTACCGCCTCTTAAACGGTAAGACGGTAAAAGACTCACAGCCTACCAGTAATGCTAGTCAAGTATTTTCCATGCTAGGCAAAGCAAAATGGTTTACAGTTCTGGACATGAAATCAGGCTTCTTGCAAATAGGAATGGAAACTGAGAGCAAGAAGTATACCTGTTTTCGTTGTCATATGGGGTCATGGCAGTTCAAGAAAATGCCATATGGGCTCTGCAATGGACCAGCATCCTTTGCGAGACTTATGGACATGGCTCTGGGGGATGCTATGTACTCCCATACTATGATTTATGTTGACGATTTGGTAATCTTTTCCCAGGATTACCAGACCCACCTGGAGCACATTTCAGACGTGTTAGACAGACTAGGAAAAGCTGGATTAACAGTGAACCTGAAAAAAGCTCACTTTTGTGCAAAGGAAATTTCCTACTTGGGGCACTTGATCAGGCCACAAGAGTTATCACCACTGCCAGAAAATTCCAGAGCCTAGTAACGTAAAGTCGCTCCGCCGATTTCTGGGGATGATGGGCTTCTATAGGGCCTTCATCAAGGATTTCCATGTCAAGGCAGCTTGTCTTTACAAGTTACTGAAGGGAGATGCAGTTTGGGAGTGGAACAAAACACACTCAACTGCAGTGCAAGAGCTTAAAGACAGTTTGTCAGGCTGTGTTTTAGCGTTACCAGATTTGGATAAGAGGTTCGAAATTTTGTCAGATGCCTCAATTTCCGGTTTTGGTGCAGTGCTCTCCCAACACGTCGAAGGACGTGGGCTCGTACCTGTAGCATTTGCTGGACGCAAACTATCAGATGCTGAAAAAAAACACTGCGTCTCTGAATTGGAAATGGGTGCGGTGATGTTTTCTGTACGTAAGTTCAGACCTTACATTGAAAATGCACCATTCTTGATCGAGACGGACCATTCGGCGTTGTCCTTCTTGAAGTCCTTAAAACAGCCTTCAGGGAGACTAGCACGGTGGATTCTTGAACTTCAAGGAATGGACTTTGAAATCCGTTACAAGAAGGGATCACAAAACCAAGTGGCAGATGCAATCTCCAGGATGTACGAGGATGAAGCCAAAAATCCAGTACTGATAGCAGATTGTAAGGTGGAACGAGTAAAAGTGACCGAGAGACCCAACGGATTTCCCAGTTTGGAACAAATCCGTACGGCGCAGAATGGTGACCAGTGGTCATCGCGCCAGATTGCTAGACTAGGCAATGTAGCTGACAGTACATCGGCTGTGGACGGAGGCATCCTTACCCCAGGTAGGCTCTGCTTGCGTGATGGGATCTTGTGTAAAACTTATGTTTCACGTAGCGTTCGTGATGTAGTTGAAGGTAATACACTTTTCAGAGCGTTTTTACCAAAGTCGCTACGTCACAACGCGATTGCTGCAATTCATAGCTCACCTCTGGGAGGCCATTTTGGAGTCTTTAAAACTCTAAGAAGGATGCAGGAATTGGTGGGGTGGATTGGCATAAGGAAGGATATCGTAGAGTTTGTACGCAGTTGTGAGAAGTGTCAGACTTGCAAAACTGAAACTTCGAAACCTGCTGGACTCCTGACCACGATAGATCCTCCCAATGCCCCTTGGAAGAGAGTGTCGGTGGATCTCATCGGGCCTTTGCCAGTAACCCGAAGAGGCAGACGCTGGATACTCGTAGTCCTGGATGAGTTCAGTTCCTGGCCCGAACTTTTTGCTCTCAGGACGGCTAA
>JAHWFP010216119.1:0-10389 GCA_023313725.1 Lithobius niger | reverse complement strand
TTCCATTGGGAAACTAGTAATAACAACTAAAGTGAACACAGCTCATGTACTCAGTGTTCCAATCTCTGGGTGAAGTACAGGAAAAATAGGGTTTGAAAAATGCATTAATTCGGCCATGGTTGAAACTTGCAGGATAACTTCATTTTGGCACCAGATTAAAGAATCAAAACAGTCCCTAGTGATTCTGGGGGTGTAACATTGTCTTTCACAGGATTGTATCCTTTTTAAGGGTGTAAATCCAGAAAAATTTTGGTAAACTCAAAATTTCTCAAACGATTTGTGTGAGGTAATGTTACATCTTAGCGCTCGAACACCGTGTACTATCCTTTACTACCGAGACGATGAAATGAAGAGAAAGTGGAATAAGACCTATTTTTACCCTTAAAATGTGAATATTTCACCTACAAATAGGGAAAGTGGTACTTTACCTACTAAATACAAAATTCACTCATATAGATTGATAGAAAAAACCCACAAAATAACTTAGATAAAAGATGAAGACGTACGTTTTTCAACAAGGGTAATTAAAAAAAAAAATTATTTTAATTAGGAGCTAAGCTTCGGTTGGCTAGCTACATTCTAGCTAGCGCTGAGATTTTTGCATCGTTTTACGACAAGGTCCATCTTTAAATTGCTGCAGTTTCCGTTCTAATGCGGATAGATGGATGGTATTGGATTTAGATGAAAGATGAAGATGTATATTTCCATCAATGGAATTGTAATGATTTATATTAATTTGGAACTAACCTACGGCTGTTTATGTACAATGCAGTGCTGTGATTTTCACGTCGTTTTACCTCAAGTTGCATCTTTAAACTGATGCAGTTTCTGTTCTAATGCTCATAAATGGATGTGATTAGACTTATATGAAGATGTATATTTTCATTAAACCGCTAATTAAACCGATTTACTTTAATTATGATAGTTACTGCAGTAGTTTAAACATGGAACTTGTCCTAGAACTATTCAATAATCATAGCGCTACTACGTACATAACCTGCCGTAGCTTAGCTCCTAATTAAAATAATTAGTTTTAATTACATTTGTTGGAAGATACATGTCTTAATCTTTAATCTAAGCCTAATCTTACTTATTTATCTTAGTCATAATAGTTACTACAGCAGTTAAAAGATAAAATTTGTTGTGAAACAACATAAAGTCACAACATAAAGTCACAGTGCTACCACGTAGATAAACTGCCGCAGCTTAGCTCCTAACTAAAATCAATCTTTTTTTATTACCCTTATTGGAAAATATACATCTTCATCTTTCATGTAAGTCTTGTCACATTTATTAATCTTAGTTAGAACGACTATTGCAGCAGTTAAAAGTAGAACTTATTGAAAAATGACGCAGAAAGCACAGCACTACAATGTAGAAAATCTGTCGTAGCTTATTAGAAAATTAATATAAATTAATATAATTACCCTGGTTACAAAATATACATCTTCATCTAAGTCTAATTACATCTATCTATCTTAATTAGTACGGCTACTGCAGCAGTTTAAAGATAGAACTTGAGGTAAGCAGTCGCAAAAATAACAGTGGTGCAACCTAGATAAACTGCCGTAGCTTAGCTCCTAATTAATATGAATTATTAAAATTGTCCTTGTTGGAAAACACACATCTTCACTTTTCAATTAAGCCCAATTAGGTGGGTCAGTGGATCGTAATTAGAACTAACGTTGCAGCTGTTTAAAGTCAGGAATTACAATACACATGTGCGCTGTTGTATGTATAGCATACATAACGGTCTATTAGAAATTAATTGACGAATTTTGGTCAGAAAGGTTAATTTTACATAAATTAAGCATAGACAATTTTTTGAACGAAATTTATTTCTAAACATAATTGGTAACCGGTTTATTTTCAATCAGATGAACGGTTTAGGACGCTAGAAGCAAAAATCTATTTTCTGGTCACCATATTTGGACACCATCCCAAATTCCAACGCTTATGGTAAAACCGCCCGGTGCCCAAATAGCTCAACATTTGCCAGTGAAAGTTGTTTTTTTCTTTCAGTCTATATGATTGAATTTTGCATTTAGTAGGTAAGGTACCACTTTCCCAATTTAAAATGAAATATTCAAGTTTTAAGGGTAAAAGTAAGTCTAATTCCACTTGCGCTTCATTTCATCAACTCGGTAGTATATGATATTACACGGTGTTCGAGTGCTGAGGTGTAACTGACCTCACACAAATATTTTGAGCAATTTTGATTTTTACCAAAATTTTTCTCGATTTACACCCTTAAAAATGACAATACTCTGAAAAACATTGTTCCACCCCCAGAATCACTAGGGACTCTTTTGATTCTTTACTTTGGTGGCAAAATGAAGTTATCCTGCAAGTTTCAACCCTGGACGAATTAATGCATTTTTCACCCCCATTTTGGGTATATTTTTCCTGTACTAGTGGGATACTTGCCTGCCTACCCCGGTGTACTGCAGTGCAATTTACACCACTATATTTAATTGACTGTAACTCCTTTACTTTTGCTCCGAATTTCATTCTGTTTTTTGCTTTGGCATTGGTTTGTGGTTCTCTACACTTTTCTAATTTACACTGATTTTCTAGGACGCGTGGTTTAGAAGTTAGCAGTGAGATGACCTTGATGGGACATGTCAAAGTCATTCACTCACGCATGGTCAAATAGTCCCCGGACTACTTTTGCAAGTCTGCCAACTTATTATGGAAGGAATGTTCATTGCTACAAAATGCTGGCTTCTGATACGGACTTCTGACTCGCCCTGTTTAAAAAAAAAAAGCCCCAAGTTTGAGTTATAGCCACAGAACACAAATTGAAAGAATCTCGGTTGTTTCACAAAATACGAAGGTGTTTTTTCGGTGAACATGAATTTGTAGCAGCAGCCTTAAGTTCGACCAATTTAATCTGGAAACAAGAAGGAATTACCAGCAAAGGAAATTAAGATTTATATTTTGGCTTGTATTGTGCAGTATATCAAAAGAGAATAGTTAAAAAAAAAATTATTTTTTTATTTTACAGGAAGGGAAAAGCTTGCATAGTGACTAACACACGTTTTGTACCACACGTTTTCAATTTTGCAGGAATGCTTCAATAGTCCGTATGGCACTCAGTATTTTGCCAAGTACGCCGAACCAATTCCAGGAGAGACGACTAACCATTTGAGCGAAGTTGCCAGAGAATACAATATTTTCCTAGTTGGAGGTAAGATTACTGAAAGATTTCTCATATATCAACACGTACAGTACATAAAATTTCTGTTTGGCATAAAATTTCGAACGCTTCAACTATTGTGCTGAACTCTGCATACGAATTAATCATTCCTGGTAGATGCCAATGTTTGTGAAAACATCTTTCCATTGTTAATAGAACAATGTTGCATTGTTGGAGCAGCTATAAATAGGCCTACTTTAACTGAAGTAAGTTTCTTACGTAACAATGGAGCTTTCTCCAGGAAAAAACACTGCATCTATGCTCATGTGGCAAAGAAGTGTTCAAACTTCATTGTCCATTACTGTACAGCTCCAGAAATTCTAGCAAAGTTTAAAACCTATGACAAATTTTTACAGTTACAGTATTGCTGCTTAAAAATGGTAGGTAGATGAAGACAACTTTCAAATGGATATATATTAAAAGTGCAATTAATTGCCGCAGCACAACAGCTGGACACATGCTATATATACACGTATATGCATGCTATATATACATGCTATATGTCCACTGTGCTGCCACTGAGCACGAGATTGACTGGGAGAAAGCCACGACGCTCATTCGCTCAAACTCTGCACGCGACAGTCATCTAAGGTGCCTGGAATCCATTGGTATACAACATCATGAGCAGAATTGATTCCAACTTATGAATAGTCAGGGCCCTTCTTACCCAAATGTGAGACACCTCGTGCGGAGGGACTTGAGTGAACAGTTAGAGCGGTGTTGGAGAGCTAGTAGCAGCATGAAGGCCCCACTACCTTCTAAAGACATCATGAATTGTCCACTACCTGTAAATACAGGAGGCTACGTGTTCTGCCAAATTCAAATTCTGGCAAACCGCAAGATAGTTGGGTCATTTTCGGTACGTCCATGACCGTTGAGAGCGAAGGATCGTTTTAGGGATCGACCGGATACCGTTTTGCCGGATCTGGGTCGGTTCCAGATAATTTGACGTCAGTGCCGGATCGGTTCCGGATCTAGGTGCCGGATCCGGGCTGGTACCGGATACCGGGTAATTCACACACAAAAACGAAGTAAAGCCGTTTTAATTTATCCCCCTCATAAGTTGCAGCTATGGTGTTAATTTTCGCTTTGTTTCACGTTATTTTCTTACATTAAACACTTAAAGTCTTGCGCTATTATGAGTACCAGAATAGTATAATTGTATGTAGGCTACAGAACTGTTTTTGCAATGTTGCTAAATTCTGCAAATTTTTTTTTTGACACAGTCAAACAAAGCACTCATTAGGTTAATCAGTCAGAAGGATTTCTCTAGTTGAAGGATTTCTCATTGATTAGCCTGCTTCATTTCGAAAAATAATTAGCAAAATGTTGCAATATTTGTGAAACCAGTATGTAGTCCACTACAAAAAAATTAAAATTTTACTAAAATTATTGAATTTTGGTTGCATTAAAACAAATCAAAATCACAACAGGTCTGTTATTTACAGCTTTAAATTGCTTTCGTTCCGATTTGTATTGCGCACAGTATAACAAAGACCGAAAGCCAAAAAAAAAAGGAACGAAACCAACATAAAAAAAACTGTATTTTTTTTTCATTTTATGAACAAAACTGTCTCGACTCTTGCAACATGGAAGTCATCTGTGGTTTATCATGCTAGTTTTTGATGTCGTCATTAAACCGTCTTTCTTTTCGAATTTAACCCCTTGTTGTCCGAACCACGATTTATCGTCACTACCGTTCCTAAAACTCCCGACGCACTCTCGATTCAAAGCCCCGTTTGCAAAGAAAAACCGCCATTGCATACAACGGAGGTGTAATTCCGACTGAATTAGGTACTTTGGCATGCCTATTTTGGATTCATTTAATATCATCTTTTAATTACCTTAATTGATGTTTTTTGTTGGCCGTGTCGTCAAAATTGACGTGAAATTACTTTTGTTTGCTAAAATTAGACCTTGGTTCAAGCTGTCGTAACTCAACAACGCAACAAACGGCCGACATCTTGGTCGCGTTGGAAAGCTGGGATTCCCCGATTGGCACGTGTATAGCACGTGATCACTATTGCGACGGGGGCCAGTTGCAGGTGACGTCACGCGAAGTGAGTCAAGGTCACAGCCATTGAAGCTAGCACGTGCGCGTCTATTTGCGGACAGCCGGCGGAGAGTGAGAGCGCGATGGCGGCCGTAAACTGATTGCTATCACCGATAGCGAATATAAATTAGGAATAAAACAACTTTAAACTACTTCTACAGTATTAAAAACTTAAAAAAAAAGGATTTTGGAAGCCGTAAACAACACTGTAATGGAAGAATAACCAGAGGATCATCGTTTCAAGGTATACTGCAACGGAAGATGAATATTTTCGTAAGCGCATTTACGTAGTCGAACTTCAACTTCTTTTTTTTAGTTATGAACACCTAATATGATTATCCCAAGTATATTTTTCTGTACTAATTTACACTGTAATTATTACATCTGCAATTTTTTATACCCGTAGATCGCTTAGTTATTTTACGTCGATTTATTTTACCGTGGCATACAACATGTTTACGGCGACATGTTTTGGTTGTGTTGCAACCAGTATCCGGCTCAATATAATGGCCGGATCCAGATCTTGCCGGATACCGCATTATCCGGCGCCGGATCCGGATATATCCGGACTCGGTCGATCCCTAGTTCGTTTCTCAGTGGATTTGTGTTTTATGAAGGATAAATACAAAATTTAGCCCCGTGCCCCTCCCGAAAGTGTGGGCTAAGTCCGTGAGAGCTCCTAATCCAAAATGGCCACCGTCGGCCATTTTGAAAATTGCCGCCGTCGGCCATTTTGAAAATTGCCTTTGCAATGGTTCGGCCTACAAACCTGCCCAATATGGTTATTTGGGTTGTTGGGTCGAGAAATTCATTTTTGAAATAGTTTTTGTGATTTGATCTACTCTTGTGTCATCAAATCCGAGATGGCCACCGATTTGCACCTCAAAACAGTCAATAATTAAAAATCGTCGTAAAACCTTCTTAGTAAGCTCAACTGAAAGTCATGTTCGAGTAAAACTACTATTGACAGTAAAACTACTATTGAAACTATTAAGTGCATAGTAGTCATTTCAAAGGTCAAAAAGTCTACGCATTTGGATGATGACAAACATCTTTAACCCTCAACGGTCACAGAATTAGAACAGCGAAATAGAAGAACATTGAACAATGTGTGTGTTTTTTAATACAGTGAAACAAAATTTGTACATAAATATTCACTTTACTTCTTGGAAATACAATTTCAACATGAATTAACAATCATTAGTTAGTTTACAATCATTAGTTAGTCACTTATGTACCGCTACTGTCCATCCGAACCTGTTGATTCTCCACACTCATTCCTTTTATCATTGCTACCATTCTCGTGGCTGCTGTCATTAGAACAGTCACGAGGCATGAGTTGGTGTGGCAGGATGGGGGGGGGGAGGTATAGTGTATTGGTCTGCACTTCACATTCAGAATTTCTCAGCCAGGACCAACAGGAGACGGATGCTCTAGCAGGTTGTAATGGAGGTGGCAATACGTGATGTAATACCAATTAGCTCTCACCCACAAAGATCTCTAGACAGACTGTTTCAGTAGAGAATACTTAGTGGATGAGAGCTAGGCTACGCTTGCTAGGGCAAATGATAAGGGCGAAACGAATATGGTTTCAGCAAGCGAAATAGCAGTTTCGCTTGCTGAAACGGTATTCGTTTCGCCCTTGTCAATACGTGATGTAGTTCGTCCTTTGCACATGGAGCTCCAACGAGTCGTCGTCAAGTGGGAGTCACATCGCACTCTTCTTCTTCGGTTTGTGCCACTTGGAAGCTCTGGCATGCCCACAGATTACATCTGCACTTTCAGCATAGACTTTTGAGAGGACAAATCCCTTCATATTAGCTCTAACTTTGCCCTCTAACTCCAAATTCTCACCAACTCGTACTAGAAGTTCTCATGCCTCGGGATCAGTGATAACCTTCTGCAAGACTGTTTTTTCCCCATGCCCGTAGAAGCCTGATGTGTGATCACTGCCAGTGGTGATGTGTAGAGGTATGATGACATGTGCAATGAGTAGGGCATTGCAGTTGATTAGTGCATGCTTGCATTTAATCCACAGATCACTTCTGAGCTGTTGTCAGAATAAGCTGCTTGTACATACACATCCGTGTCCTGACTGTCTAGTACAACTGCTCCAGTATAATTCCCAGCCCTAAGTTCGGCATATGCAGACAGCAGCATTGTATCTGTCTCTGAATGTTTGAAGACAAAGTCCTTGCTCACTATGCCAGTTCTCAGATTAGTTGACGTCTCTCTCTCGCAGTATATGACACCAGTCTGCACCTGACCAAGTTGTGTCTTCATTTGTTCCTTCACAAGCCTCTACAGTTAACCTTTTCTTCGTGCATTTATCATGAATTTTGTTGAACTCAGCTGCTCCTGGAAACTGGTCTTTAGACTTGGGGAAACTATTTGAGATGTGTTGATTTTTTCTTCACGTTGATCATGCTCATTATCCTTCATGCTGAATGGAAGGTCGTCCTCGTCGTTTAAAATGATGAGGCATGCATCAGTGTGGCACGAGAAGACAATAGTACATATCTTTGCTATGTACTCACTCCAGTGGTACGCTGCTGAGCCATCCTGCGCTGTAGCCTCACGGTCCTGTGGTGTGGGGGTGGCTAGTTGCCAGACCAGTCCCATGTCCACAAGGCTGATGTGGTCTTGTAGTTTTTTTTAGCATGGAGTTTAAGTTGAATAAATCTGACAACTTGCTCCTCGCAGTCTTGCACTTTAACCCATCAACATTCGAGAGCATGAGGCACTCCTCAGTAACTCTTCCTTCAAGGGCTGACTCCAGTTCAATCAATCCTGTTGTCTTGACAAGTTCCAACAAGGCCACCAGCCCTGACCTCTCCATATGGGCTATTTTCATGAGAGTACTAAGTGAAGAACTGATCTGTTCACCAACGAAATTTCGCCTCTTATTCATGTGAATGGTTGCGGTGAGTGACTTGGTCTCACTGAAAACTTGCTCTTGCAGAAGGGTTTTAACCTGAGCCGAACCATCTAGTAGTGCCGTCTTGAGGTTGTGAACTAACTCTAGTAGAGCAATCAGGCCAGACTGCAGTATAGGTGAAGAGATGGCAAAGGACTCGGCATGCCCTTCATGCATGCCTGCAAGTTCTGAACTGCCTGCTTATCCTTCTTCAGTCTTTATTGTTGACACTCACCATGCTTTCTATGGTGAAGCTGGCACTTGCGGTTCTGCCCCACAGCAGTCTTCACCCTTGTAACATTGTTTGCATTCCTCGTTGTTGAAAACAATCTTTTCTCATTCAGCCATCCTTGCCTCAGCTTAGGGTTAAGTCTCATAGTTGTTTCTATCCAAATATCCAGTGGCAGGCAAGAGTAGGGTAGCCCTGTCATCGACTGGGCGAAGTGATCATTAAAGTATGCCTTTTGCTCATGTGATAGTGAAGAGATCATCACCCAATAATCTGGCAACCATCTTCCATAGTCGCGGTTGTCATATGCAGCAGTCCAGCTAACATATGTAGATTCGTGGAAGGTACTCGAAGGCATTTCTTGCATGACATGCATCAATACTTTGGGCCAGAGGGCCGACATCTCCATGAATGACACCCAAAAGTCTCCCATGTCTGTACCAGGTTTCTCATAAACTGTGTTGATCAGTTCCTTCATGCCATTATCATCCTCAAGATCACGGTAAACTTTCTGTAGAACTTACCGTTTCTCAGTAGGCGCACTGCATAGAATGTTGAGGTTCTTCTTATATCATCTGACATGTCACCCTCATGCTCAAGAACGTCTCTCAGTCAATTTTGCACAAGCTACTCAAATGCACTCGAATGGGTGTTTCATTTGAGCCTAATATGAAGATTCTACGACGATTTTGAAATATTCACTGTTTAGAGGTGCAAATTGGCGGCTATCTTTGATTTGAAGGCACAAAAATAAATCAAATCACAAAGACGACTTCAAAAATGAATTCCTTGAACACAAAAACCCTAACAACCATATTTTATACAGGATTGTAGGGCAAACCATTGCAAAGGTAATTTCCAAAATGGCCGACGGCGGGGTTCTCACAGTCTTAGCCCACACTTTTGGGAGCGGCATGGGGGCTAAATTTTGTATTTATTCTTCATAGAAGACAAATCCATCAAGAAACGAATCTTCGCTCGCCACAGTCACGGAAGTGTCAAAAATGACCCAATTAAGAATGTGACCAGGATCCTAATTTTCAAATTTTCCTAATTTTGCTTTTGAAGTGCCTGATGATGACAGGAGCATTGCTGTCGAAAATTAGCAAGACTGTGTGAGTGTCTTTCGTATGAAATTGTGCGATGATGGAAGAAGATTGTAGTTTTAAAACATGTATACACATGCTAAACAAGTTTCATTACTGCTTTAATCACCACAAATGTTTCACTAGTGGCCCAGTCAAATTAGATCAAATGCTCGGAATAATTCATAATAAGTTGATTTTTGGCACAGATGTTCGCAGTGGCATCAAGTTCAACATACTAAAAGTCCTGAGCTGTCGGAGTTGAGCTAACGCTGCCATCTTGGAAACGTGGCACCCGATATGGGTTTTTTCAATATATCCCGGTAGTGGTTGCTCGGACATGAAAATATGTCCAAAAAGGTAGAGCGTGAAATTTTCTACAAAACATGTTCTATTCATTTTTCTAATTGCCGTTTGAAAACATCAATTACCTGATAATTTTAGCATTCTTCTCCGAAGTATGCATTCTTCTCTAGAGGATTAAAGTTGAACGGCGTGCCAGCTCCGTAACCCAACCGCTCTTGTGCGCATGCGCAGTTCCCCCGATATAGGCTGTAACCACAACTGATTGTCATCTCTTTTCCTCTAGCCTGCGCCGCGAGCGCACGCTTCCGTTGTTCTCTCATCGTTTACTTCTCTGTCCTGTTTTTAACAGTTTTGTTTGCCCAGCATTTCTGCACCTTCCCGTCTTCACAACAGTCCGAAGTTGGCTATCCTCATCTGTGTTTCAACATCGCGGACGGCCTACGCACGATCAAGCTGACAATGTCATGGCTCGTTCTAACAAACGACGATTGCTATCCGAGTTTCTACTTCCGTCTCCATCCTGATTTGAGCAGTCCGACTTTCGCCGGCGCTATCCTGCTTCTGCTATCCGACTGTCAAGGCCATGGATTGCCAACACAC
>JAHWFP010216117.1:0-14158 GCA_023313725.1 Lithobius niger | reverse complement strand
GCAGAAAAATACCCTGGAATATCCCACGTTTTACGTGTAAGTCCTGGACACAACAGTTGTGTGTTAATGAAACAGAATGATTTAAAACCATTTTAAAAAATCGTTGGCTCCGCAGCGCACGCACGTATACGCAAATAGGTGAGTAGTTTTGATGTGCTACGAATTAACAACTTTATTCAGAAAACATAACGCAATACAGTTATCAAACCAGTAACTGAAAAAAACGAAGCATTTTTTTTTTTACTAGAACACCGGGCAGTAAGGGTCTCAAAATCCGAGTGGATTCTTTCTTTTTATTTTTCTATGTATAAAACAACTGCTAATAAATCCGTACAGCTTGAACTGACTTGTCATAAATAATAAACAACAACCGGAGGCATCGAACGGTGTTGCGGAGATGTTGAGACAACGATTCACGCTTAATCTCCCCGGTCGCGCCATAGTGCTGCCGTACTTTTACGTAGGCCTACCATTTTGAGCCAGCGAGGCAGCGATGCCGTTCGTTGACCGGATACAAAAAAAACCTTGTTCATTTTCAGTCATATTGCCGATTGGATTTCGGTAGCTTAATACACTAGAATACAATTTTTACGTTCGGAGTGGTCCGGCTTATGTTTCATAATGAGTATTCGGTAAATTTATTAGTCCAGAGTTGCGTCGCTTCGGCAGATCAAGAACCGCAGCCATGTTGGATCCACACAGCACAGAAATACGTGACGTCATTGGTTTGTTCGCAAATCTTTCAGATAAAACGGAAATGGTGTTTACTACGTCACACCACGGTTCAAGCTTATTCGCTGATAACAATAATTACAAAAACCCCTGGTGAACCATCTTCTCTGTGTCGATTAATCTTTGGGTTGGCCCTTAAGGCTGAGGGACATTTCACTGCCCTCTACTTAGGAAAAAGCGTACTATCCAGGTAATACGTCACTTTCCTATAGGAAACGTCATACTACCCGGATATACTATTTAGCACACCCTAGGACCAGGTTTACTATTTTGCTATGTAAAATGACCTTGGTTAAAAATTTCAAGGTCATTATGGAGTAAACTAGCCAATTGTTAATTTTGGGGTAAGGTCTTTCCATATTTCGAATTTGTTTTTCTTTCCACATATAATAAAAAAAGCAATATCATGGATTCCTGTTCAATTATTCTCACCGGCAAAGATTCTGATTTGAGAATCAATCTAAACACGCCCATTCATTTAGACTCTGAAAAAAGTTACGTATTGGCCCTGCTTAATTTAGACACGTACAACAGCATCCACAACATCGCCTCAAAAAATAACGAAATTCAGTACACAACAGATGCTGGTGCCACCTGGCTGAAAGTGTTAGTAACTCCCAGTGCTTACGAAATCGAGGATTTGAATAAATTTCTCAAATCAGCGATAGATGCGAGTGGTCACAGCAAGGATGCCTTTTCAATTCTTCCAAAACTAAACACTTTAAGAACCAACTTGATAATTATCGACGCGAACTACGGAATATCCTTTTTGGGTGATAAGAGCTTGGCTCGCGTCTTGGGATTTGACTCGGGCAACTACGTGAGAAGTCGAGATCGAGAGAGTCAAAATACCGTCGACATTATGAGCATCAACACAATTTTCGTGCAACTTGATCAGAACTTGAACTTGAGTTTGGCTAACGTCGCAGACCAACGAGCCGTTGAATTTAAATGCCGAGACGCTCACGGTGTGTCTTCATTTGAGATCTAAAAATTAAATAAAAAAGGATAAAATGCTCGTGTTTGGAAAAAAAGGGAAAGGACTCTTTCTTAATATTAAAGATAATAATAAAAACAGTTTGACGCCAAGAAACAAAGCTTTCATCAAATTCATCAAAACACCCAGAAAATAAGCATTGTAGAAGATTACTTAAAAAATAACGAACCTTTGGTGTATGATTCATCGGTTGAGTCTTACATGTACCACGAATACAATTCTATTGTTGGCACCAATCTCAACAACGTAAATTCAGAAATCCACATACATGTGGAAAACCAAGATTCATTTTTGCACGTTGCCAACAGTTACCTCCTGATTAAAGGGAGGTTGCTGAAGGACGACGACTCGGCTTACGCAGACGCTGACGTAGCTACGTTGATTAATAATGCTTCCATGTTCCTGTTTTCTAATATCAAATACCATCATGGTGACAAACAAGTCGACGAGTTAAATTATCTGGGGTTCGGTACTCTGATGAAGGGACTGCTCACGTACGGCTCGGCGGAGCAACTGGCTTTGCTCGGGCAGTGCTAGGTGTTGGATAGTGCGGCTTCAGTCGCTGCTGAATTAACCGACAACTTGGGATTTAAACAGCAGCACACGTCCATCATCGTTGAAACAACTCCCAAGGGAAGCTTTACCATCGCCATACAATTGAAACACGTCATGGGATTTTTCGAAAATTACGATAAGCTAATCTACGGAAATAAACACGTGCTCACACTCATGCAAGCGAGTGATACGAACGCCATCTTCAAAGCCACAGCAGCAGCCAATGGCAAAGTCATTCCAAATAGCATCAGCTGGCTCGTGCTCCACGTCGATGACTCGGATGAGCAGAAACTTAAACTCTATAATCTCATCGAACACAGCGTGACCGTGGATTTAGGTACTGGCATTACGAGAGCTGCGAGCTCCCTCAAATACCAGCTTCATGTGGCCCAGTGCCGACTTCTTCTTCGGTCGAAAAACCTAGGTGGATAGTTCGAGCTTTTCAAACTAACAGGCAGGACTCCTTAGTCAAAGTCGAAGTTGTTTACTAAATAATAATAATAATAAAAAAGATATGGCACACAAAACAAAATCGCGAAAAAAGAAAGGCGGCTTCTTGCTGTTGGCACTGTTAGTACCGATTTTAGCCGGCATTGGAGGATTGGCCGGAGGGACTGCAGGGGTGGTATCTGCCGTAAAAAAAGATACAAAACGATGCAAAAATTCTAGCTGAACTCGTGCGACATCACAAGCAAGTGGAAGGTTCTGGCTCAAAGAAAAAAAAAACTAAGAAAAAAACGAAGCAAAAAAAAATTGCCCCGTGGCAGAGGTCTTTACTTGAGACCACCAAGGGTTTAATCGATTTGATAAACCTTTAACGAACTTTGATTTAAACGGATTGCCTAGAGTAAAGAAAATTCCGAAATTTAGAGGTACTTTTAGTAAAGACACGCTTCCCTTAAAACTTTGGCCTACTGGTGAAAACGGAATCATAAACTTGGAAGATTTCCACGATGGAGAAGGAAATCACTGGGTAGCCTATTCAACCGTTGTCGGCGAACCATGTTATTTCGATAGTTTTGGCAGCATGGGTCTTCCTCGGTCTGTGGTTACCGGGAATTAAATACAATTACGAACGCGTACAAAACTTTGACCAGATTTGGTGCAGCCACTTTTGATTATTTTTCCATATGTTCCGAATACCATTGTAAACTTTCCCCTAAAATTCCCCAACTTTCCCCACTTGTGCTCCCGCCACCATCTTGAAAAATAGTGGCCGTTTTCGTGTTTTTTGACAGTATCGTCGAATCTGTGCATTTTTTTGAAAGGAAGATGTGTTAGAAAGTTGCTTTATACACTGTATTAAACAACTTTCCAACGCATCTTCCTTTTAAAAAGTCTTTCGATTTTGCTATACAATGCAATCAAAACTGAAAAATGGTGGCCTTTCTTTGCGTTTTTTGCCCGTATAACCGAATCTATGCATTTTTTGAATGAAAAGATGTGTTACAAAGTCGTTTAATACACTGTCTTCCTTTTAAAAAATGTATAGATTCGTCTGTACAGTGCAATCTAAAACGGAAAATAGCGGCTATTTTTGCGTTTTTTCACTGTATCTATGCATTTTTTGAAAGGAAGATATGTTACAAAGTTCTGTAATGCACTGCATTAAGTAACTTTCTAACCTATCTTTCTTTTTAAAAATTCATAGATTCGACTACACAATGCAATCTAAAATGGAAGCCATTTTTGCGTTTTGTGACCATACAACCGAATGTATGCATTTTTCTACACTGTATTAAGCTACTTTCTAACACATCTTCCTTTAAAAAATATGCATAGATTCGTCTATACAAGGCAATCTAAAATGCAAACATGTTATGTCCTATGTTTGAACGCCATCAACTAACGCCGTTATTGACAAGTTACAAAGTGAATTGTTGCGCTTAAATTAGAAATTCACCCTTTTAATCAACGTAGGTGCTGAAAAAACATTGAAACCAATTAAAGAATAATATATCTTATTAACTGAACAAAAAACGGCTTCCTGGTTTAGAAAAAAACTTTAGAGCTCGTATCCCCATACTCACAGCCATGAAGGTACACAAATAAAATAGGAATAGAGTTCACTCGAACGCAACAAACTATAATTTGAACTCCAATACCAGGGAACAGGGACTGTTTTTGATCAATGGTTATGTAAGAAAGAAAGACTGTTTCGTGTGAGTGGGTATATGTGTATTTTGAGGTCACTTACTGTGAAACAAGCAGACCCCTAGTTAAGGCAGTTTTTTGCCTGTGTTTGTGTTTGAAGGTCGTTTGAGGTGGTTATTTTTTAGTTCGTTTGAGTAATTACGTGTTCATTTTGTGTATGCTTTTTTATCTTTCAATTTTGTAGCGTTTTGCTGTTTATGGCATCTATTTTGTGTGTGTTTGTGGGTTTACTTTTGCGAACTAGAGTTCAAATTATAGTTCATTACGTTCGAGTGAACTCTAATCCGATTTTATTCGTGTACCTTCAGGGCTGTGAGTATGGGGATACGAGCTGTAATGTTTTTTCTAAACAGTGAAGCCGTTTTTTGTTCAGTTAATTTGTTGGCCTTTTTTGCCTCCTTTTTTTTATTGTAATTGCTACAGTCTGTTCTATCATTTGTACAGTATGTACAGTGTCCACCCAATTTTATTTGCAAAAAAAACGAGTATTAGAAATACGTATAATTAGGTTCATGTTCCACCCAAGCTTCGTCCCATGTCTATTATTTTACGGCAATGCACTAGCTTGTGTCTAGATTTAGCATGTGTCATCTTGATAGGCAGTTGGTTGTGCATTGTTGCAGGCAGATTTGGAGGTCATACAGAATGGGTCGTCAACCTTCTTTAGGCAATGTAACGGGGTTGTGCAGGAGTTGACTCTAGACATGATTCTTTGTTCTTCCGAGTTGGCTCACTCGTTTTCTTTTGAGGTTTCTCAGGACGCCTGGGGAAGTGACCACGCCACGGCGTTCGCACGCTTCTGTAGTGGGCTCCGGGGAGTTTGGCGTTTGGCTTCGCGGTGGGTTAGGGGGCGTGCAAAAGAGTTCTGCTGTTTCCCCCCACCAGGGACGGTCACGCACCAGCTTGTGGACTTCTGTCTGTACACTTGCTGTGCGGGACAGGCGTAGGGCCTGGCAACGTTTTCGGCGTGTTCCCAACCTCTATTGTTGGTTTATGTTTGTGGGGATTGCGGATGAATCTAGGTTCATTTTGCACACAGAAAAAGCTCTCTTTGGCACCAGACTTTGAGAGAAGGGGTTGCGAGTCTGGGCTTTGGTTCGACCGCAGGATTCCCATCCTCGGGTTTCCTGGGTTCTTGACCAGGCTGATCAGGTCATTTAGCTGATGCTGATGCATTCAACAGAAATTTTGCCGCTGTTTTCAACTCTCCCAAGGGTTCGCCTCCACCGCCCATAACGGAGCGCGACTCGGATTAGGGTTTTTGCGAACTGCCCTTGACATTGTCTGAGTTGGACACCGCCCTTGAGCTGTGCTGCTCGGACGGGGCTACAGGAATTGATGGGGTGGCTTATGCCCATCTGAAGGGCCTACCTTCTGAGGGCCGTATGGGCTTCCTGACCTTCTTCCTGGAGAGTTTCAATGGTGCACCAATTCCGCTGATTTGGTTGATCTCCATCCTGGCCCCTGTGTTAGGCAGGGGCAAGGTTAGGACTAATGTGGTGAGCTATAGGCTGATTGGGCTGGTGTCTTGCGCCCGCAAGCTGTGCGAGCGTGTTCTCATCCGCTGTTTGGTTTGGCATTTAGAGGTGTCGGGGAGACTTTTTAGTGATCAGTTCGGTTTTCGGAAGAACAAGGGTGCCCAGGACGCAGTCATGTATCTGAAATCCGGTATCTGTGAGGCGTGGGTGAATGGTTGTGTAGCGGTTGCTCTGTTTCTGGATATTAGGGCTGTATATGATATGGTGGATGTTGCATGGGTGGGCCACGCCCTGGGTGAGTTGGGTGCGGGGTTGAAACTGCGGAATGTGGTGCTGGCTCTCCTCGGTACCCGGCAGTTTGCAACCAGGGTTGATGGGCAGTGGTCTGACGTTGCTTCTATGGACAGGGGCCTCCCCCAAGGGAGTTGCCTCAGTCCGACACTGTTTGCCGTGGTCATTGACTCGGTCCTCGCAGAACTTGGCCAATGTTGTCAATGGCCAATGTTGTCGCGTATGCCAATGATGTTGCCATGTGGGTGGCTGGCACGGACCTGGCACAATTCTTGGGATATCTGGAGGATTCAATTGTCCGTTGTTCTTGTCTTCTCGCCACTAGGGGACTAGTTCTCTCGGCAGCGAAGACAGAATTGATGATTTTTTCTAGGCGCCCCGCTCTCACAGGGTCGTTGGTTGCTGACGGTGTCCGTGTACACTCCGCCTCATCTGTGCAATACCTGGGGTTTCATCTGGACCCGAGACTGGGTGGGGGATGTGACTGTCGTCAAAGAGACTCTAGCTTCCAGGGCTCGCGTTTTGTAGTCATTGGTCTCCGACAAGCTGGTGGCTTAACGCACCGTATATCGACCTTTTATAGGACTTTCGTCAGAGCGTGCACAGACTTTCATCTCCCTGTGCTCGCATGCTCCAGGTCAGCCATCAATGAGTGCCCGCGGATTGTGTCTGGCTGTTTGCCATCCACCCCTGTTTTGGCTATGCTGATTGAAACAGGCGAGTTACCGGCTGACCTGCGTGCAAGGAAGCTGTTGGTGAACATCTGCTTGAGGGCAATAGCCAGGGCTTCATTGGATCCTCTAGCCCGTGTCATCCTTGACTACACCACCCTCGGGCCCAGGGTGTGAGAGCAGCTTAAGGCAAGTGGTTTGGGGGCTACTCTGCTCCTTAATTGGGACCTGCGGTCCTTACCGGATCCGGTTTCTCTGCTCCCCAGATGCTCATTGTTGTAGTGTGATTCGACCGTCCGGGCACTGGACTCGGAATGCGGGGCACAGATCTTCTGTGATGCCTCCTTCTTTAAGGAAGGCTTTAAGGGGGATTGGTCTTGCCATCCCAAATCTGCACCTAGAGTATACTTTTGGTATACCTTGGCTGTCATCTGCCTTTGTGGGTGAAATCGTCGCCATTCCGGTGGCTTTGGACATAGGCCGAGACCTGGGTCTTCCCAGTTTCTTCATCCACTCTGACTCTGCGTCGGGTCTGGGCTTTCTGAGACAGAGTTTCCGCTCTTTAGAGGTAACCCATCCGATTGTGGCTGAAGTTGGATGGAAGATATACAGTGCTATGCAAAACGGAACTGTGGTGTCCTTTCAATGGATTCGGGACACAAGGGGGTCTTCGGCAACGAGTTGGCGGATGAGCAGGCAAGAAGAGGACACGTCACTGGGGTCTCGGTGGGACCTAGGGACTTGCACCCTGTTGTTTCCTCCTGCTGCCAGGATCTGGGGCAGTACAGGTCGGAGTCCGCCACGTCTGGGGGGGGGGGGGTCTTGTTTGACCTACACCCCACTGTCACGGTGCCGGCCATTTTGCAGGGGCTGCCGAGAAGGGAAGCGAGTCTCCTCTCTAGGGTGCGCACGGGGCATGTTCAGTTGCGTGCCCATCAGCACCGGCTCGCGTGGAGCTCTTTCCCGGTGTGTGCCTGTGACTCAGTTGAGGAGTCGCTAAACCATTATTTGGTTTCCTGCCACTTGTGGGTTGGTCATCGTCGCTTCCCACTGAGGGAAGGGCATGGTCCTTTGAGG
Source organism: Lithobius niger (assembly GCA_023313725.1). Taxonomy (NCBI): domain Eukaryota; kingdom Metazoa; phylum Arthropoda; class Chilopoda; order Lithobiomorpha; family Lithobiidae; genus Lithobius; species Lithobius niger. The sequence goes on along the minus strand of JAHWFP010216117.1, from coordinate 6,203 downwards.
GAGATTTTGGGTGTGCCTCCCCATAATGTGACTGCTGGGCATACCCTACGTGTTGTGTTGGGTTTCTGCAAGGCAACTGGTCGCTTTGGGTAATTTGGTTCCTTGTTCCTAGTCTTCTTTGTTCCCTCGAATTTTGGTTCTGTTTGCGTACAGGATGTCTCTGCCGGGCGTCAGGGGGGAAGGTTGAGAGGAGAAGGAGGGGTAATGGTCTATTAGCCAGCCAGTTCGTACAATCTTGTTTCTTGCCCCGGTGGCTGGTTCCTTACAGTATTTCCGGGCTATTTGGATTAGGTTTAAATTAGGTTAAGGTTCATTTAGTGTAGAGCGTATGACTTGTAAGGTCTGTTAAGCTCTCAATAAACAAACAAACAAATATGGTGGCAAACAATCGCTGAAACAATTCAACTGGGTTCCCGAAGCTCGCATTGAAGAACTAAATAAGTCATTCAGTCGTTTTAGTCGCCCAATTTTGAGGCCGGAAGGCCTCAAAATTAAAGACATTGCACCCTACGGTTTAAATCTTGAAGATTTAAGCGAACACCGGGACCGTTTCACTTTGGTTACAGCAAGAAGGCCGACAATGCTAACTCTGTCGACAATGCCGACAGTGCTGCAACGAGTGAACGTTCTAGCCTTGTGAGTCTGCCTCTAGAAAGGAGTGTACTACATGCCGGAGGAATTGATACAGATGGGGGTGCTACCTTCAGTACTTCATCTGCTGCCGCCACGCGCAAATTAGCAAAGGCTGATGAAAGTGATAGTGCCCTGCAACAAAAAGGAGTTGGTAATTCTGTAGTGCGTAGTAGTTCTGGAGAGTCGGACAATAGCCGTCCGATTGCTCCACCTGTTAAGCGGCAACGTATAAGACGGAAACCAAGCCGTCGATCTGCAGCAGGGAGAACAGATAACGAGAATACTGATACTCAAAGTGGTGGAAAGCAGCATCATGTGGGTGTCATGGAGAATGCAGTTGATGTGGTTGTTGTGAGTGATATGATCAGTGTAGAAAGTGTACAGCACCCAGGAGTATATAAAGGAGTAGATGCTCCCAGGGCGAAGGCGGAGAAAACTGCTATATCGGCTGGAAGCAATACAGCGGCAATGCCGGATGGTGGCGACAACGAGATGCATGTGCAAGTTGAAGGTGACGGTGCTGATGTGGAGTGCTCTGCAGAGCAACAGTGCAAGTTGCTGTATCCAGATCTATTGGATGTTGGGACGCAGAATAATGTAGAAAACAGTACAGATGTGATTTTTGGCTCAGACATGGATGTGCATGTTAGTGAGGTTATAGATGATGTGTGCGTGGCTGTAGTTTCGAATGTAAGTTGTATGTCACAGAGTAGTGCTGGCTTAGATGAAATTGAACTAGAGGTTGAGGGCTCGCAGTTGTAGTGTGCTGTCCATCCCCGTTTCCGTTCACCAGCCTTTTTTCAATTGGGACCTGGAATGTCCGCGGAATTAACAAAAAAAAGGGAGAGATTGAAAGCATGATGCAGGGAATAGACATTTTAGGTGTGCAGGAAGCACAGATAGGGAGTAGTGATTTTGGTGATATTCCAAATGTTGACTGTGTCATGTCTAGTACACAGTCTGGTGTGCGTATATTTGTAAAATGGAAAGTCCCATATCTGTTCCAGCCATGTCAGCACGCGCCTGGAATTGATGCATGTAGTTTGAAAGTATGGCTGGGTAGTGAATGGGTGACGGTGGTGGTATTGCATGCTTCAAATAATGTTGCGGGCAGTGTTTGGCAGGGATGGCTACGGCAATTTTCCCACCCCTGCATAATTGCAGGAGACTTCAATGCGCACCACTTTCAGTGGGGATCAGTGAGATGTAATGCTAGCGGTCGCCAGCTAGTTCGGGTTTTGGATGATTTGGGTCTATCGGTTGTGCGCAGTCCAGTTCCGACTTTTGTTCAGTGGCAGGCTGGTAGACTGCAGGAGTCTGTTCTGGACTTCTTTGTCTGTTCGCCAGATGTTTCAGATGCTTTCTATCTTGAAGCCTCTGATGACCAGCGAGGAAGTGACCATTTCCCAGTGCTCCTGCGCCCTCTCGGTGCCCCACCATTTCGACCAAGAACGGGAAGTCAGCGCCCAGTAGTCAGTAATGGTTCTTTTCAGGTGTGGCGAAACAAATATGTGCGTTCGGTGCGCAGGGTTGCTAAGCCGCAATCCTCAGTACGCACAAAGCCTGTATGGTGGACTCCCGCGTGTACAATGGCGGTCAAAGATAGGAGACAGGCCTACAGGAAGAGGAGTCCGTCGACAGTACTGTGGCTAATCTATCGTGCTGTCACCTTAGAGTCTGCCTACATCATTCGAACTGAAAAGTTGCAATACGGAGGACGTCTTTGTGCGGCGGTCACTAGAACAAGTTCAGTGTCTGCAGCATGGAAGGCGTTGCGTCCGCAAGATAGGCGATGCTCTCTTTTGTGGACATATGGCCAAAAATCCGACGGTGAGCCCAGCTTGTCTGTGCTTCGAGGTGACGCGCTCGCGAATGCTTTTAATGAAAGGTTTGCAAGTGTTTACTCACTTCCGAGTGGATCGTCTGCACCAGTCAATTTTGTTTCTGAGCTCGTTAGAACAGCGTGTGATGCGCCTTTCCTTGCAACGAAACTATACGCGGCTCTGGCTAAGTGCAAAGCCAGTAGTGCAGCAGGTGTTGACGGCATCTCCTACGCGGAGTTGTTTGCTCTGACAGAAGAAGGGAGCGATGAGCTATTGCAGTACTACCGTGAATTGTTTGGTGGTGCTAGAGTACCACCATCGTGGATGTTCACAGTTCTCATCCCAGTGCACAAGCGTGGCAGCGCACGGTCTGACATACGCAACTATCGTCCCATAGCATTATTGTCGTGCGCGCGTAAGGTTTACGAAAGAATGCTGGTGCTGCGATTGAGCTGGCACCTGGAATACTATGGTTGGCTGTCGCCTAAACAATTTGGTTATCGTTCTGGGCGCAGTGCATAAGATGCCTTTCTCTTTCTCCTCTCTAGTGTAAGGGAGGCATGGGTCCATGGGCTAGCAGTTGTAGCAGTTTTTCTGGACATTAGAGCTGCTTACGACACGGTTAGCATTGCATGGGTACGTGCGGCACTACAACGGATGGGCGTAGGCGCCAAGTTGATGTCAGCTGTGCTTGCTCTCCTGGGAACCAGAAGTTTCGCCACGAGAGTCAATGGTGTATGGTCAGCTCAGTCTGCAACTGACAGGGGCCTACCGCAAGGCAGCTGCCTGAGTCCGGTGTTGTTTGCGGTTGCGATAAATGATGTTCTTTTGGAACTGGGACTGAATAACAACATTGTCTGTTATGCGGACGATGTTGCTTTATGGTTTGTAGCTGCGGACCCCGGACAGTTGGCTGGTCTAATTCAGGGGGTGCTTGAAGATGCAACAAGCAAGCTCGCCAAACGGGGCTTGGCTTTGGCACCTGCGAAGACTGAGCTTTTAGTTTTCTCCCAATCGCCCACTGTAAGGTCGATACCTATTGTTGTTGCTGTAGATGGAGTACCCATCCGGAATGTCCAACGGGTTAAGTACTTGGGAGTATGGTTAGATGGAGGCCTTGATTGGGCAGAACACAGACGGTTTCTGCAACAGAAAGTTTCTCGTAGCCTCCCCATCTTGAAATCACTAGTGCAGCATCGTGATGTTAACCGTGGGATGGTCATGGCTGCGTATCGTGTGCATATACGGTCGGCTTTAGATTATCACCTCCCTTTCTTGGCGATGGCCCAGTGCCATCTACGTGCTTTGCAGGTTGGTGTCAATGACTGTCTGCGAGTGGCAATGGGTTGCTTCTTGTCAACTCCAGTACAGGCCCTGTGGGTTGAGGCGGGGAGCCCCCACTCCTTCTCCGGGCGGAGGAATTGCTCGTTACATTATGTCTTCGCAATGTCGGTCGTGGGCTGCATGACCCTGTTGCAAGGGTTTTGATTGATTATTTAGGTCTCACAGATAAGGAACGTGGAGTGTTAGGTGTTGCAGGGCGTGCTATGTCGCTACTTGCCTCTGACAGTCTGGCACCGTCCCTGAATGTTGTGACTATCTACCCGCCATGCCCATGGTGGTGGACTGCGGATCTGCACCGAGTTTTTCGACAGAGCGGTCCAGACGCGTGTCACATTTATTCGGATGCCTCTTTTCAGAGGGGAACGAATACTGGAGGAATCGGTATTTTTATTCCAGCATTAAAATACGCCGTCAAGCGTTCTCTGCAGAATGTTCATTCTAGTTTTATTTGTGAGCTAGCGGCGATCTCGGTTGCACTTGATGTAGCTGCGGATCTTGACCTTCCAATATATGAGATTTGCACAGACTCTAAGGCTGGTGTAGCAGCCGTTGCAGCGGCGGTTACGATGATGAAATTTGAGTGTCCTGTTATATTTTCCATATGCTGGAAGCTGTGGGTCGCCACTCAAGAGAGGATTCCGTCCCTTGTGTGGGTGAAAGGACACAGTGGTGTGACTGGTAATGAGGGAGCTGACGCCATAGTGAAAGAAGCGGCTGTGGAGGCACCGTGTTCTGTTGTTATGGCCCGTTCGGTGCGGTCGCTGAAGCACTCCCTGCGTTGCAGGACTCTTTCAAAGTGGAATGAGCAGTGGGCGAATGCGCAGACAGGCAGGTTCTTGTATCAGTTAACGCCAGAGTGCTCGTATGTTGTTACTGCTGACAGGCTGCCCTACTGGGCAGCGCGCATATTGGCGCGGCTCCGCACGGGCCATTCGCTGCTTCCTGCGCACAGGCACCGTTTAGGGTGGCTGCAGCACCCAATGTGTAGGTGTGGTGACAATGGCTCTGTGCAGCATTTTCTTCTTGAGTGTAAGTTCTATCGTTGTGCGCGTGCGGTTTTGCGCACTAGACATGGTGCGGATATGGACCTGCAAACCTTATTACGAAGTGGTGGCGGAAAACAATGTGTTGTACGCTGGCGAGCGGTTGCCAACTTTGTTCGTGCAACAGGTGAACGGCTGTGAGCCCTCTGCCGTCTATGATGGTTGGTATGTGTGAGGCTTGAGTGTGTAGGTGTATGAGGGCGTATGACTGAGAGTTGTGTTTGGGTGCTGTGAGTACTTATGTATTAACGGTTCTTGGGGGTGTTAAGATGCTCTCTTTTGTGTAGTTCTTTGTAGGGTGGGCGCATGGCCTAGGGCCAAGGCCCCAATAAATAAATTATACCCACGCTAACTCTAATAAGATACGATAACAATGTTACTTTTTCCCGTGCCCAAGCATCGTTACATCTAGTTCGAGTGAGTTCTAGCGTCGAGCGTATGACTAATGGTCTGTAGGCTCGTGTGGTAAATTAAAAGTAAAAAAGTAAAAAGTGAGTTCTAATCCATCTTGTGCACCTCGTCTCTTTATTGTACCATTGTTACACGTTGCAGCTTTGTGACATTTTCATATTGTTAGCTGCTCCGGTCCAGTTTTTGAAAATTTTCGTGCGTAAACGAACTCTAATATACGGCCGTGTAAATATAAGATAGATTTGTAAAAACATGAATAATTTAGAACATCTTTTGTCGAATGACTTTTTAGTTTGATCAGTCATCCTGTAGAATGTCAAATCTACACAGTGCATTTACTTTTGATGGAATCGCATTGGTTTTCTTGCACACCAGATCATTCACTAATAGACTGTTCATTTTCTGAAGGTTGTCCACTTAATTGAGGGTTTGTTGGAGTAAACGGTGTTAGCACCATCTGTTTCAGTAATACTTTCCTCAATTCCAACCTCACTGATGTAAGCTGCTAATGAAACACTTCAAAATACCAGTATTACCTGGTTGATTTTGGTTTCTATTGCTTCTTGAAAATATACAGTATACACATTACCTTATTTTAAGCATTCTCCTTCTCCAATACTATTTGATCTAGAGATGAAATCGAAGACTGCATCGCTACCCTACTGCGCAGCCTCCTTCATATAAATACTCGGTCGGAGCGGCCATGATCAACTTTTCGAGCCTCTTTTGTGCCCAGATGGCGACAAGAGGGGAGGAGGGTAGGACTTAAGGTAATGTATATTTCAAGGCAATAGAAAGCAAAATCAACCAGGTAATACTGGTATTTTGAAGTTTCTAGTTGCCGATTGAAATATACATTACCTTATTTTAAGCATTCCACAGACTTACTCAAGGCGGCGGATGCCATCAGATCAAAGCCCCCTGAGGGTAGCGAGCGGTTCCCCATACG
>JAHWFP010216077.1:44684-76765 GCA_023313725.1 Lithobius niger | reverse complement strand
GGGGGGGGGGGGGTGGCTAAAAACGATGGGGGTGGCGCTCCAAAGAAAGAAATACGCTGCTGGGACTGAATGTTTTTACGGCTTTGATATACCATTCCACAGAAAAGCTGAATCATTAAAATTTTACAGACGATGGTTAAGAAAAAAAGTCATTTATTTTTTAAAACAACAGATTTCGAATTGAATTTTCAACATTAGATGGTCATAAGTATACCTAATTACAAACAAAAACGTCAAGTGTGCCGTAAAAAAGGGGTTATGTGATTGAATTTTCACTTGTTAAAATGTACACAGATAAAAATTGATGATTTTTAATTGAAATAATAAAATGTACAATTGAGAAAATTCCATCTGTTCAGGTGCTGTTGTAAAGTACAACAGCACTTAAACAGATGCAATTTTCTGATTTGTACGTTTGATTATTTCAATGAAAAATCATCAATTTTTATCTGTGTACATTTTAACAAGTGAAAATTCAATCATATAACCCCTTTTTTTACGGCTTTTGACGTTTTTGTTTGTAATCCGTGTATCTTTTTTACGGCTATGGCGTCGCGCAACAAAGGTTTATGCATGCAGTTGATTGTTGCTGGCCACTTTGAAACAATTCAACTCAGCTCTGAAAGCCTGCATGTGCGAAATAAATAAGCAATCCTATCGTTTTTAGCTGCCAATTTCGATGCCGAGGCCTCGAAATTCACAACGCAGCTTAGTTTGGTTTAAAAATATATGCATTTAGCTGAAACACTGATTCTTTCTTGTTTCTTTAATTAGAGTCTAAAAGGCCTCAAAGCCGTACACTCTTTACTAGTTAAACCTAAACCTGATTCTTTCAAAGGATCAAAGGGTCAAAGGATTTTAGCGAGCGTTAACCGCACCCGGTCATCTGCCCGACGAAGCCCTAAGGCCCTATGTCTTTCATTTTACCGTTCAACAATCAACTTTTTAGCAAAGACATAAAACGTGGACGAAGAATGAATCTGGAGTTTGCTGAGTGGCATTGTTCCCTAAATACAATGGTTAAATCAATGTAAAACAATCAAAATGATCGTTTAGGGTCCCGTAACTCCGGAATGGATAGACCAATTGAAAAAGTGGCCCCTATAAAGTTGAAGCCCAGGGACATTTCTTGCTCAGATCACGTTTCAGAATTTAGGTATCTCCAGTAGTTTTTTTTTGAAACCGTGTCAGCCAAGAACAAGAACAAGAACAACAACTAGTGAACAGTTTTCAAATTTACGTGTGGCTTCCTACGTTTACTCTTGCACGGAATTGCATAAAAGTTGGTGTAAAGTTTGGAAAAGTTGCTATCTACTAACTGGCCAAGTTTGGTCGAAGTATATTGAATAGAAACGGAGAAATTAATAGTTTTAGTTTTGCTGGAGAGAGGACTTCAATCAGATACACCGCCGTGTATGATACCTCCTACTTTTCAACAACAGATTGCGAAAGCCGGATGAAAAAGTCTTTTTAAAGAGAGAGAGTTCAGTCACAGGTTTACAGGCCACAATTACGAAATGCAAAGTCATTCTAGAGTCATATGTAACAATGGAAATTCCAAACGTGGGGGTACGGTATTCAAGTAAATACTCTAAAATTGCATCACATCAGTACTAAAAACTGCCTTATTCAAGTCGTGCTCGGTACTGGTAATATGACTTCACAATGGCTCTCTTAGCTGAATATAGAGTACGACAGTACGTCACACTATAGTGTCCGCTGTGGCGTATCTTGAGTTCGCCCCAGAATGAACACAGATAATCGATTGTACGTTTTCGATGGCAGAGTACCTTGTTGATATCCTAGATGGTTACAAAAACAATGGCGGCCGTCGATTACAGCCGCTCCCTCCAGGAAGACGTAGCCGCTCATAAAATAACTGCAGGACTCAAGATACGCTGCGCAGACAATAGTTATGAACTGACACGCACATGGTCGAGGTTGCCGTCTGGATGGATATTCTGGCATCTAAACCATGCGCAATGGCTGTTTGCCGTGACGTCACCATGAGTCAGCCAATGACGAACGAGAACAACGGCCGTTTGGCCATCTGATTGGACTAGCCCAGTCACGTGCTATGCACGTCACAGCAAACAGCCATGGCGTGTGGTATAAGGCCATCCTAAAAGGTCCCATGAACGTGATTCCTGGCATCGGACGATGCCCTTGCAAGCTTGGCGGCATTGGTAGGACCCCCTCCCCTCCTCTGAAGGCCAAACCGGAATGGCTGCACGCAGCTGCATCATGACACGGGATGGTGCAATAAATACGTCAAAATCAATCGATAAACGCAATACCAACCATGTGATTGCAGTAATTTTGACCTCGGAGACACGACGTAGTAATACATATAGCTTCTCACGAAATTTTCTTCACCTTGGTTAGGGCTTAATCTTATGGTGGGAACGTGTCATCATACTTCGTGAGGCTGATCTTGATGGGAACTGCCACTAGCCTGCATCGCTAAGACAAGTCCGCACAGAACTTTGTCCCTTCCCCTAGCCCTCAGAGTTTAGATTCTCTTAAATCACATCGGCGTTGTTCACTACTTTTTCCCTAAGAATGATAAGTTGCGGCTAAATTTAGTTTCACCCCCCCCCCCCCCCCCCCCATCCCACCACCACCACCACCACAAACACATTTCTGGGGGTAGAACAAAAACATCAGTTTTGCACGGAGACATTTTGTTAGCAAAAGGTACGAGATGGGGCACTAAACATTGGAGTACAAAAGCCTGAAATCCCAGTAAATTCATTTTCAGCAGTTTTTATACCTTTCAAACGTTTTAAAAAAAGAAGCCAATATTCAGATTTTTACTCAATTTAATTAACAAATTTTACTCTTACTAGCTGTACCCCCGGCGTAACATACCCCCGGTCATCCCCGGTTAAACATACGCCGGTCTAGCCGGTTCCCGAATACCTAATTACTGGTCGGAATGGCGCCGAAAGCCCCCCCCCCCCCCCCCGCGCTAAGGGGGGGGGCGAGAGGGGGCCCTCGCCCCCCTAAATTCCGGCCGCCCCCCACCCATCAGATCAAAATCAAACGTTTAAATGAAGAAAATTCAGGTTACTTATTAAGAAAACTACGACAGCGACAGGAAGTGCTACAGGTCACATGTATAAGGCCTAGTTTTTACTGTGAGTTGTAAAATCAGAACTGGATATAAAAATATTCCCCCCAAAATGGGGTAGGAAACAGTTAAGAACGTTGGGTGTGAGAAAAAGAATGCAAAAGTGGTATTTTTTAATTTTTTGTGTGGTGGGGGAGGGGAGAACCGCAAAATTAGAATATTTCGGCTAAAATTGCTTCCCCACTGCCGCCTCCCCAGTAAATTGATTCTAGCGTCGTCCCTGCCCCCCCCCCCCACCTCCCTGGTTACCCCTTTCCCCTTTCTGGCCTGAAATATTCAGTAACACACACACACACATATGATGAATTTGCTAAGTGCCACCTAAGCCTATTATATATATAGATGTTACTCTATTTTACTCCAGATGTACGCCCAAATTTTTTTAGATCTCGCGTCCTCATGGCTCGAATACCAGGACTCGAACAACTCTGATTAGCTTTGCTCGCTTTGCTCGGGCACCCAGGGTACCCTCCTGCAGCGCGCTTTTCATCGCTGGATTGAGTTATTTTGATTTCTTGCATAGGCATGGACATGGCGTGGCAGGGGTTAATTTCGAGTTTTCGGGTCCCCCCCGTTGGGCCCCGTTGGCGCCTTTTTCCCGCGGTAACGCTACTGCTGCTCACGAATTTTACCTCAGCTTACGACCAGATTACGCCATATTCAAGCTTCACTCTGTTTTCGGCTTCCATCTGCCGAACAGCCTGCAGATAAGTAACGTTTCTAGACGATAGATGGCAGCATAGGCCAAAGCTTGCTCCTCGGTGTTCTATATTCTTGATTTCGCGTTCGTGGAGTGAAGGGTTTTGCGACGACTGCGAACGTTAAAGGGCGAAATTGAGGAGTTCCCTGGAAAAAAAGGCATAAAGTCGTTTGTGCCCTTTTTCCACCTCCTAAAAAAATCTGATAGAGCACGTCTCAGTCTATAATGGAATACGGGCACAAACGGTAGGAAATCGACCGACAGAAGCGCTTTACAAGTGATTTTTTTTTATTTAACGCTGGAGGTCGCCGCGAGATGGTGCTGCTTTTCAACATGGCCGCCGCCAGTGCCACTGACGATTTTTCCACTAATTTCCTATTTTCCTGAACATATCTGCTACAAAAATATGTTTTAAAAAGGAACATGAATATATATCCCATCATAAAATGCTAACTTTCAAAGATTAAGCATAAAATACTAGGTCTCAGTTTTTTTTGCCCTTTTCTCAAAACATGTATTTTTCATTAGTGCCCTTTTTCCAGGGAACTCCTCAATTTCAAACATTTAGAGCTCAATAATTATGTCATCAATCGGAATGACATTTTTTTTCAGTGGTGTTCTTCAGTAACCAAAGCAGAAGAAAAAAAAAAAAACCACACTATTATTGCACCTGAAAAGGTTCAGATAAAGGTTCATCTTGGGCTGGTAAAACTTCTTCCATCCAGAACTAAAAAATGTGGCTGATGGATGTTTCGAAACTGTTCGATGGGAAATGATCAGGTGAACGCCCTTTTTACATGGTCAATCTCGCTCGGTGAGGTATTCAGGGCCGGCCATAGCGAAGGGCACTTGATTTGGAGGGAGGGAGGGGGGTGGGGGGACAGTGATCACCTTTTTTGCCAACTCAGTTTACGATTTTTACACCAATCTCGAGCACATTGGCTTTCCGTCCCGTTAAAAAATTTACATTAACTAGTTGTGAATGTTACGATGGTACAGCCAGCAACGTACTCCGGGTCCGGCTAACCCAACACGGGGTTTGAGGGAGCGCTGTAAGCTCCATCAGTGGGTCTGGGGGGGGGGGGGGGGGAACCTTTACAGCCGATGCATTCTACGCTATTTTAGTGCCTGTTTTTGGCCTCCCGAGAGCCCATTTGCAACATATCTCAATCAAATTTCGTTCATCCTTTATCATCACAGGTTTCGTAAAAAACTAAATTATGACATTTTTGTTGTTGTTTTAGACACTTCCTTTGCACGATTTTTTAATCGACTAATGCTTAAAATAAAAAAAATAAAAAATTACCTTTGACTACTGACTGTTGTTGAAAGTACTATTTGTAGGCTACCTAGCTAAGCACCGTCTCTGCACGAACTATCTTGGCCTAAAAATTCGTTATTTTACATAGCAATCAAAGGGTTGCGTGAATACGTTGTATAGTAACATAAAATATTTTTCTTTAAAGTTAATTCATGATTTCAATTTTAACAAATTCACTGAAAAATTCAATGAATAATATAATAACTAATTCATTCATACAGCAAAGAAACTGTATCGGACAGAGAAGGGAGCTCATCCTCCACTTATACCCAGTCCGAAATCAAAGGAGCAGCTAACATGAATAAAAAGAAACAATAAAAACATGGAAAAAGGAATAAAAATGCAGGTTACATCATCCTAAGTCAAACGTACAATCTTAAAAACACTTATTAATAAAAATTAAAAAAATTAAAATATGCTGCAGATGCAATCAGCATGGCAAGGACCTGAGGTTTGGTTACTTCTATTCGACATAAAACTAAAGTGTGTAAACTAAAATAATGTAAGTGTACTGTCAAAATTATTATTGTTTTAGTGAAAAATTAAAGCGACAACCACCACAAAGTAAACAAAACAAAAAAACATTAAAAAAAATTGTGCAGAAGAGTGATACGAATTTGTAAGTTCAAGACAAACAATGATCTAATCAAAAAAAACTCTGCCTATTTTCCCGGAAGATCGGCCAGTAGTCTACCTACAACGGTCATGTTCCGTTTTTTTTTTCCTTTCAAATTACGTGCCTCGCTCGTGCTTCCGCGCTCGCTGCGGCTAAGCCACATAGCATCCGAAACAGCAACTAATCACAAATTCCTTCAATGAGGAAATGCATCTAAATTAGGAATCCATTTAGGAATGCATATAGGAATGCTAAATGTTTAAAGAATATTTTGATTCTGCGAAACGGGATTCTGCGAAATGGTTAATTACCCATACAACTAGTAGCCAATGTTAATCCCTATTTCTATTGGGAAACAAAAACGAACTCGTTTGGTGTGAAAGGTAATGTATCACTGGACCAAAATGAAAACAGAAAATGAACACGAATAAAATATCAATAAGCTTTTCTGTACTGTTGCAGATACCATAATGTTGCTGTAAGTGATTAGTTCACGTGAAACCTTACTAATGTATTCAAGTGTTTTTGGTTTTTTTTACCGTTTTTACTATGGAACACAGTCGATAAGCTAAAGATTGGTGTCGTGAGTGGACCGTTATCAGCAGAGAGATACGAATTTATAAGTTCAAGACACTCAGTGATGGTTGGTACTCTTGTTGCGAAATAATGTATACATGCAGCTAAGCCAATACCTGTTAGATCTTATTTATCCATATTTTTTTTTTTAACTGAACCTAAGTTATAACAAGAAAGGAATGCAAGCAAGCTTTACTGTAATGTTTCAAATACCAAATTGTTCCTGTAGTATTTAGTCCACGTGAAACCTCACTGTTGTATCCAAATGTTTTTTAATGTTTTTTTTTTTTAATTCCGTATGACGAGGAGTGTTTGGAAAGATGCCGTCTGCAAGTGAGTCGCCATTTTACGATTTACTACAACATTACGTCAGACAACATTTAAGCAGGTAACAATTAATAATATCATTCACTTAGCAGCGACACAGTAGCGTTAGTCTAGATCCACTAATCCGCCGGTTTTTTTTACAACAACTCTGACATTACTCTGAAAATTAAGCAGTGCAACAAGTATCACATCAACAAATGATGAAACCAGTTAAAAATCACATCATGCGACAATTAAGCATCTCATCAACAAACGGTGTAACAATTAAGCATCTCATCAACCAATCATGTAACAATTAAACATCTCATCAAAGGATCAAAAGGTTTTAGCGAGCGTTAACCGCACCCGGTCATCTGCCCGACGCAGCCCTAATCATGTAACAGTTAAGCACCTCATCAACAAATGGTGTAATAATCTAGACACACGCTAGTGTATCGCCGCCAAGTAACAGTAGATCATCCCATTGTAGATATCCGATTGTTAAAAATTGATTGTTAATGATAAAAAGGCGGCTCACTAGCAGACATGTGTCTGTTAACTGTAAGCAATTGAAAGCATATTTTGGCATGTTGAGGATAAATCCCAATGCGACAGAAATGTTTCAAGTTGTGGAAAATGTAAGGGGAAGGGTCAGAGATTAAGAAAAACTAAATTTAAAGGAGTGTACACCAATCATAGAGAAAAAGATGCGTCAATAACGTTGTTTTTATGTTACTGTCTAGCTAGCTAGCTAGCTAATAAGATGCGTCAATAACGTTGTTTTTATGTTACTGTCTAGCTAGCTAGCTAGCTAATAAGATTTTTCCCATGTTAAATCCCATAGACTTTTTGCTCATGGCTAGCGCAAAATTTAGAAGGCCTACGTACCTGAACTTTTGCACACGGATGCATAGTGATCTGAGGATGGTCCTTTTGTTGGTTTGAGGGTTGTAGGGGTCAGGACAATCATTTGAAATTCGCTACTGGCGAATTTAAATTTCGTTTCTTTTCCAAGTTACAACCAAAGATTTTAAGCAACAATGGCTTGAACAATCAAGACTGGTCCTTAGATTTATTGTAAAAGCCTGGACGAACTAAAAACTGAACTGTAACGAAGGACAAAATAAAGAAACATTAACGTTGCCGTGGATTGCGTAAGAATAAAGGGATGCGCGTCAGATGATGGTTACGCAACAATACGAGCATACACGAGCTAATGGTTTTTTTTTGTTAATAACCCAAAAATAAATTGCTTCGCATTCTGCTGTTTTAGTAACAGCGACCTTCGGGGGTTTCTGCATGACTAAATGTGAACGAAATCTTGAAAAATTAAGAGGAAGGTGAAGGGCTAAATAAAACAACTGAAGGGGATGCGCTGATTGAGTGAGCCAAGCGAACGAAATCAGCGATTGTTAGTCAGTGTGTGCAAAAATGGGATTGAACCATCTTAAACAGACGGTGTAACCATATGTACGTTCACAGTCCTATGAAAGTTGTGATATCCACCCAAAACCAAAACTGGTAGAAAAACCCGCCAAGTTTCCAAAAACGATCGGCCTTTGAAGGTAGTGATATCATTCCACCAGGAAAAGGCCGCCAAGGTTAATCCTATTAGCCAAGTTAATCACACCGAATAATACTTTGGACGTTAAATGAAAACTTGAAGATTGCTACCGCTAGTAGCAATCTTCTAGTTTTCATTTAACTTTCGAACTATTAGCAGGTGCGATTAACTTGGCTAATAGGATTAACCTTGGAGGCCTATCCCTGGTGGAATGATATCACTACCTTCAAAGGCCGATCGTTTTTGGAAACTTGGCGGGTTTTTCTACCAGTTTTGGTTTTGGGTGGATTAAGATTTCATCTTTCTAGACGACATAATGTCTAGCCAACGTGCCGAGATGTTTCGTAATCTTGAGGGGGAGGGGTAAGAAATGTTTTTTTTCTTCCGGTGAGTGTGGGAATTAAATGGAACAGTGCCTTGCTTGTTTAAACTGAGCTTGGAAAGGGAAAGGGGGGAAAGACAAATGATGGGTGACCTCTCACGATTTGTTTTGGCCCGTCTTATGCCCTACTTATACCCTTTTTAGTAGATTTATCCTGATGTTTCACATCGTTTTGTTTTATACAGGATGTCCTAAAAGTCAGGAGTCACCTAGGTGATATAGAGCGCCTTCGATAACCACCAATCCAAACTCAACCATCTGAAGGCAGTTTGGTACCGTTAACACTCTGGATGCCCATAAGCAAATTCCGCTCTGCCTCCAGACTGGATGAGTTTGGTTGAGTTTGGCTTGTGGTTTTCGAAGGCCCTAATACCCGGGTGATAGACCGGGTGTTCAAGCTGATATACCGGGGGGATTCTTATCTTGGTTCCTTATAAGAAACGATGATGGTATACCATCAGCATAAACAAAGATAAAAATCCCCGGTTTCTCAGCATGAACACCCGGGGATATCACCTGCGTATATCAACAGGGTGATATATTTAGGTGATATACTTTAGGGACGCCCTGTAGATTGTTTATGTAGCTTTAGCCATGGGCATTGATATGGGGAGAGTTTGTTTCAAAATATAAACATAGATTTTATTGTGATTTAACGGATTATGACGGGTAGTTTTGTGAAAATGTAGAATGGTTAAGTCGAATTGTTATCGTCACATTTATTTATTTAATTGTTAGAACAATGTAATTAAATACGTTCCAAATGACCAACATTGTTTTTAAATGTAATACAATAAATAAAATCGCAGAATATGCATGTTATGCATTTATTTACAGGGTAAGATGCTGTGGATTAAATGTCGAACATTTACGTGAATTCCTGCCATTAAAATACATTTAACGACAGGAATACACGTAAAAATTAAACATGTAGCCCATAACTCTTTATCGGAGACACCATGTTGTGCACTGACAACACAACGTGTCGGTAAAACATGAGTAAGCTGCAGCCGATGAAATCTTCAAACTTTAAAACGTGGAAAAGTTTCGTGAGCACGCTGGCAGGCTGAGGGATTTCCATTCATACCTCACAATAGTTTTTAACCTAATTTGTATGTGGGCAAAACTCCCCGATGGACGTAAATCAGGGAATTAGATTTTCGGTTGATAGGTTTGGAGAACACGACCCTGCATCTTTTTCTTTGTAAATGTCTGGACTTTTCCACTTCTCCTTTGGCAGCAAATCCTCTCTTTGTTTGCACGAGTACACACAGAACGAAGCCCATCTGGAAACAAACAGTGAGACACGAGAGTGTATTAGTTCATTGAAAGTTGGTATGCTGGTCGTATTTTGATTTCTCTCGTACGAATGAATGTATTAATTACATCCTTGCCCGATTGTAAATGTATCGATTGGTTAATCAAAAGTATGAGTTAATGGCTCCAACAACTTGTGATGACGAGTCTTGGACAGTTCGTATCTGTGATAGCATATGACGGATTACAGTGCTAACAGTGGGAATTTTTGTTTCCCCTTGTAAAACATAAACAAAACCTGATTTTCATGAAAATGATAGCTCAATGATGATAGCTAAGAAGGCTGGATGATAGCTGAGATGGTTGGATGGAAGGTTGGATGGAAGCCTGGCTGATAGCTAAGAAGGCTGGATGGAAGGCTGGTTCATAGCTGGTTCATAGAGGGCTGAATGATAGCTAAGAAGGCCGGATGATAGTTAAGAAGGCTGGATGATAGTTAAGAAGGCTGGATGATAGTTAAGAAGGCAGGATGGAAAAATGGATAATAGCTAAGAAAGCTGGATGATAGAAGGCTGGATTGAAGACTGGGTGATAGCTAAGAAGGTTGGATGGAAGGATGGATGATAGTTAAGATGGCTGAATGGAAAGCTGGGTGATGGCTAAGACGGCTGGATTGAAGGCTGGAAGGCCAGATGATACTTAAGAAGGCGGGATGACAATTAAGAAGGCTAAATGGACAGCTGGATGATAGCTAAGAAGGCTGGATAGAAGGCTGAATAATAGCTAAGAAGGCATGAGGGGTTGGTGTTGGCGAATCAGTGTTTGAATGAGCTACAATGCGATGGCCAACTACACTCAAATACAAAGAGGAAGCAGATGTAATGCAAAGAGAAACTAACGCGACAAGAAATTACAATTTCTGAATACAAAACTGATCAAACAGTACAGAAAACCAAATCGGCTCAATTAGTGACAGAAATAGGTTCGTTTGTATTTATTTACTAAAGTTGATTATTAAATTAAACTCCCAGCAGCTGTGACATGGCATGTAAAAATATCACATTATTTAAATGCAACACACAATACTACAAAGTATCACAGTTATTGAATCATGGCACTATTTTATGTTTAATGTCCAAATCTGGTTAAAAAGAGCTACAAGTGAGACAACTAACGTGAGATTTAAACCTTCAATGCTGACACAAATGTCACAAGATGTCAATTTAATCACAGCCTATGAGCTAGAAAAAACACAAAGTATCTCTAGGGTTATCGAAACATGCAACCTGGTCCTGCAATAAAAGACAACTTTTATCATAAGCAAGTCCCCCTAAGGTTTTACATCCTGTAAAACTTCAATCTTCAACGTGTATTAAAAATGTTTAATACGTGTAAGTTTGATGGAGTTAGGGGCTAAGTACAACAGGCCACTGGCAAAACAACATTAAGACAGCGAATTATTAACTAGGCAAATTCCAGAGCATTACTAGTCTAAGAAGCCTAAGTATTATTTCAACCCCCTGGTCGGAGAAAGACTACTGCAGAAGCGAAGACTTCAAACTCCTTCACACATTGGTGCAACAGGCCATATAAGGTGGAGTGCCCAATGGCGCTACGTAAAGCAATAGAACCACAGCAAGTCGCAGTTCAAACTTAGACTGTTCATTCAAATCAGTGCATACCAGCTTTAAAGAATCATTGCGTATTCTTCAGCTATGGTAGTTAAACTGGGGCTCATTGGAAGGGGTGAATTGTCCTCTTTCTAACAGAGGTGACAAAATATACTTATTGCTTGGATCTTTAGTCTGTTTTACTACTTCCTTTCCAAATACTAAATATATATTGCAATATGAAGAACGCTAAAGAAGAACCCAAAAGTAACTTACCCCGCACAAACAGACGCGAACGACAGTATGATCAAATAACCAAAAGTTGCAGGGTTTGGCAGAACAATCACCAACATGTATTTCAGAGTGCTCATTGAGCTATTTATGGAATTTTGAGCACCGAACACCGTCCCGCGACATGATTCGTCAACCCTTTCTTGCATGATCTGATTAATACTTAAGTCAGCTATCCACAAACCTGTACGAAAAATTGGAAAACACACAGAAATTATCATTACAAAAACCAGAACCAAAATCAAGTATCAAAACGGCAACTGCAGGGAGAAAAAACTAACCTGCTCTTGCAGTTACGATCCCCACCAGGAGAAAAATGACCGCAAGTTTCGGTTGGGTGGCGTTATCAGGCCCGTTAACAGGAAGTTCTTCGGTGTTGGTGAGAATGGAATCCGGTTCAAAGGGGCTGCCGGGAAGCCAAATAGAAACAACACAGGTGCACAGACACAGAGCTTCAAGAAAAAATCCACAGACGCCAGTTCGTTCGAGGCCTAGCCACAATCGCAAACGAGGATATGCCAACGTTCCTAGGATTCCAATTACTGCTCCTACTGCACTCAGAATCCCCAATATGGATTCCGAAATTCCTTGAAGCTTGGCATAGGCTGCATTAAAACGAATAAAGGAGGCATGAACATTAAACGAGGAAAGGTGGAGTTAACATTATTTAATAGTCATAACCCAATACCTCACGGAATCTAGTTGAAAAAATACAAGATCATACTTTATAATGTCCGCAGCCTATCTTCGAGTTGACCCCAGAACGAACACAGATAATCGATTGTACGTTTTTGGCAGCAGAGTGCCTTGTTGATATCCAAGATGGTTACAAAAACAATGGCGGCCGTCGATTAAAGCCGCCCCCTCCAGGAAGACGTATCCGCTCATAAAATGCCTGCAAGACTCAAGATACGCGGCGCACACAATACACATTTTTTGGATAGCAACTTTTGGCTGAACGACTACTGTGTGTCATTACATCATGTCAGTACACCCTTATTTTCCAAAAGAGCAACTCTTAAGCAACATTTGGAAAAATTTAAAAGACTCGTAACTGAACTCTTGGTAGGTAACATCTATGTTCGAAGTTGGCAAATGAAAACAACAATGCCACGACTGCCTTGTACACCAGACGTCCTGGGTTCAAGCCAGTGAAGATAACCTGTGACGATACCCTGTTCAAGATACCCTGTTCATTCAAGCCTGGTCTCAAGATACCTTGGGACGAGAAGGGAATGTGTTCGCTCGTGTTCATGTCAATTGTGGCATCCTACGAATTAACTAGAAAAACTGTTCCTCTCTGTCCCAGGATGTCCTTAGCTGTTCAAAAGCTTGTTAATCTGAGGATTTTATTTCTGCAAATTTCAAAATCCATTGATGTTAGACTAGTAAAAATATTGAAGCGATGCTCTGGAATGGAGGTGATTCGATTTTTAGTAATAGGAATTTTGTGTATGGTACAAGGTGATTTACCGTGTTGCCTCGATTAAGTACATGGGTGCTTGTTAATTTCGTGAAGTGGCGCTAATTCGGGCACTGGGTCTGTTTTGAGACCCGACAAACGTTATTGTTGATTAGTTGATCACGTAATTGTGCTGCAGTCATTGTAGGCCGAAACACACGCATTTACGTAAATCACTCATCGAGCAGTTCACCAACCATGACTTCCTAGTTGCTTGGTGGCCAACGTACGGTTTTACTTTGAGCTGAATATAAGCTTGGTGGTGTTTCAAACAACGGCACATTTAAGTTGAGCATTTTTATTTTTGTTTTCAAGTAAGCTAAAACCCAGTGCTTATTCGAGAAGTGGTGCTCGTTTAAGGCAATGTCTAACCAAGGAAGTATAGTTGCTTTCTACTATCATAAACCAAAGCTGCTTGCCGATGGTGGCTGCTTTTATGCTTGACTGCCAAGATTCAAAGCATTTGTTAGCTATATGATTGAATATGCCAGTCCTGTTTGGTCACCATACCTTGTCGGAGATGCTAACAAACTGAATCTGTTCACAGCTACCTGTCTTATGTTGGCGGCCTCAAGCTTTTCAAAATGGAAACTGTAGAGCGCAGCAGGTTATACGCTGATCTATTTTTAACTTATTGCCTTATTCACAGTCTTGTTGATGTTGCAGGGTAATCAGGATGACGTTCCACATGGAAAAAATGGTTGTAAAAGTCAGGGAAATATCAGGGAATTTGATAAATATCTACTGAAATTCAGGAAATTTTGTACCCTCTATGAAGAATACATAATTCGTATTCATTTTTTTACTTCTAAAACCTTCACTTTATTACAGTTTAAAATATCACGCTTTTCTTGTATCATTTCTGATAAAATTCCTTAGGTCTAAGTAATGGTGGACGTTACGTGTTAAGTGCGTTTCCAGTTTTGTTTAGATTATTGCACTCCAACTATACACCAACACCAGTTAGGGCAGTGGAATTTTCGATTTACAAAGCGATGAGATATAGTATTTGCGATTTGAGTGAAATGTGAAAATAAAACGTCCGTTATAGTCCTGTAATGTACCGCCTTCGTCCCACTTAAAAAAAACCACGGAAATATTCCAGTACTGGTCTGGAAAACATGGAAAAATCGGGGAATTTCATCTTGAGAGCAGAAAATCGTACCAGGAACCACTCATTTAAGTTGGACGTTCCGCATTTTTTTTTTAACAGTGATTACAGTAAATGTTTCTCTGCCATGCGTGTAGGTAATATACGGAATTCTCTGCCAGAGAGTGTCGTATGAGCGATAGCTGTAGCTCTTTTTAAAAAGGGATCAAAGAGTTGTGGTTTTATAAACTTCCTCAACAGGTGCACATTATTAAATGTTTCCTACTTGGTGTCTTTTTGATTCTTGTGTATTATTTTGCAGTTTTGCAATACGGTACTTAAGTGGTCCCCATCCAGACTCGTTGATCGATTTTGTTTATCTTATGCAATGCGACGTTTATTATTACGGTATTATTAATTACTAGAGTTACCCGGCGTCAAGTGACGTCATATTGACTACGAGACACCATTTGGAGGTAATAGCTACAAGGTGCACTAGATTAAAATGTAACGGAAAAAACGGCACTTCTAGTCGAGACAGTGCTTTGAGAGCGGATTTCTTAGGCTTAAAAAAACGTTGTTTTCTTCAACAACAAAAATCGCGCGTTACAGCCTTAAGAAATCCAGTCTAATAGCATTGGCTTCAATAAGACGATCTTCCTTTCTCCCTCCAGTGCTCCTTGCAGCTAACCCAGTTACTGGCTCCACCATAGAGTTATACACAATAATACTACGTCGTGTCACTGCCCTATAACTGGTTCCCACAAAATTACGCATCCCAGGTCATTATACATCCGAGACTTTTTGGATCTCTGGGCATTCCAGGACAGTACTGTCTAAATCAACAGTAGCCCTATTAGAATAAGAAGTGCCTTACAGAACATCTATAATTCAATCCAAAACTGGTAACAATAAGAGGAATAATGCTTACAGAATGATAATAAGCAGACAAACACTTACAGTACCATCTGGGGACTGCAGTGAAGACCAGTGCGCGGCCATATAGATGGCAAAAATTCACATGCCATTGTGTCGACATAAACAGTCGATGTGTTATTGGAACACCGGCCCGCTTCGATTCCCAACCAAGTTATTATTTATGATAACAAAAACTTCTTGTTATCATAAATAATAACTTGGTTGAGAATCGAAGCCGGTTCTTCCGCTAACACGTCGACTGTTTTTGTGGAGGATGTGGCCATATAGCGATTAAGGTGCTATGCAAGTGATCTGGGGGCGAACTGGGTAGCCGGTTCGAATCCGTGTCATGCCACTCCGACGAAACGTAAGTGCATAAAGGTGGCTTACTGAACTACGTTATTTCTAGTGTATGATTTTTGCTGTTGGCTTATTTCCAATTTTCCTTAAGACTGTTTATGTCGACACAATGGCACTTGAATTTTAGCTATCAAGATGGCCGCACACTCATGCTCCAGTTTGGGAACTTCTGGCGCCCTCCATGGCTTTACTGGAGGCTGGCTCGGTGCCCCTCTGCTAATGCGATTAACACACCACTCCCACCAGTCTAAATCCCCCACTGCACACACTCGTAAATTGGTAACTGCAGAAAATAGTATGAACCTTACCAAGTGTTACACTGTCGAAGCTAAGCACCGTCATATACAATAGGGATAAACCTATGCCTGCAGCGACTATTTCCTGCTGAAAGTAAATCTTCCAACTCACTGCGTAATCCTCAAATTTCAAAAATATGTTAGTTAAGCATGAACTACACCCAACACATCCTGAGTTGCAGCAACAAGTTTTGTTCGTCACATGTGACACCTTCTGATGCTTTAGCTTTATCTCATCAGTTGATGGTGACCCGGTTGAGTGTGTGGCTTCTTTCGCACCATTTTCAGTGATATCACGTGATGATACTATGTGATCCTCTGCTTCATTTGCTGAAAAAAAAATTAACTAGTTAAACAGGATGGAAAACCAAATGAGCTCGAATTGGGTTAAATAAACGGGTGCAAACCTATTTACGTTGCCTTTTGGACTTAAATGTCAGACTGCCTGAGCGGGGAATTGAGCCCACGACCTTTGAAACCAAAGGCGTAAGGCCCACCACCGTGCCGTACTGACACAGCCAAAAGAAAATGTCCATAGGCAGCATTTAACACGCACATATAAACATGCACTTTCCAATCGCCATGAGATTGACTGGAAAAACACAACCACACTATTAATGTCGAATTCTCAACATGATAAGCATATACGCAGACTGGAATGCCTGGTTATCCAAGTGCACATCATGAAGGATAAGCCCCTGATGAACATAGAGGCTCCTTCGAATCCCGCAATTAAATACTTCATGAGAGGCACCCAAGAAATTGTCTGCTTGACAAGTGGGACAAGGCTGACGGATACAGTAGGCTACGAGCCAGTCCGAATTCGAATTACAGCCTGAGCTGAGTAAAGATGTAAACCAAAGAAAGAAAAAACACCACAACGCCTCAAGAAGACAGTCGAAGCGTATTCCAACCCCTTTTTAAGGGCAGTCAGAAATTCGCGAATACTGAGTGTGTATTCGTCGTGTGAGAATGAGCGTTTTAAACGAACCTGTTCAAGCTGTTGGCTAATGGTATTAGCATAGCAGAGATTAAATTTATGACTGCTGCTAAATTTAAATGCGCTTCTTTTGCCACGAAACATATGCGTATGATAACCACCGGCGTCGAGTGAGTTCTGCCAACAATCAACGAGTGGCGCATCCACGAGTTATTGTTGCTAGAACTCCCGAGACGCCGTTGGTTATCTTGCTTACATAGCAACCGCATATTGTTTGAGTCGTATCTGCAACATACAACAAATCGTGCCGACGTTCTTTAATTCAAAAGATGCTTAACAAGGCGACTGTACGTGCAACAACGTTTACACAATTGTTATTGCTTGTTCGGTTCAGGGTTTCTGTGCTCGTGTTTATTGGTTGTAACTCGATTCCGAAGTGCCCCACCATCGTTCAAACCGGTTATAACTCTATGGTTCATACCGCCGAAACTCAACAACGAATGGCCCCTTCTGACAAATTCTTAAAGGGCAGTTACATCCATTTTGACATGCATGTTTGACTTTTGGATCACTTACACAATAACTAAACACAAGAATTGCGGTAAGAATATGTTACTTACGTCCGATATAACAATTTAATTACTGCATCACCAAAACACGACACGGAGGTCGCCATTGTTTTGCTGGAACGCGCCGAATTTAATGCCGACAGGCGGATCTCTTTGATTTCGACTCGCAGCTGATTGAGATAGCTGTATTGACTGTGAGGAGCTCAAGCATCTGACGGCCTTAGCTGGCCACTACACTGCCAGCCAGCTAACGCCTACAGACGCTTGAGCTCCTCACAGTCAATACAGCTATCTCAATCGGCTGGGAGTCGAAATCGAAAGTGACATCTGTCGGCACTTAAAGCATCAACATGATAGTATCACATTTAAAACAAAATGTAGACACATTTGTTGTCTTGGTATCGTGAAAATATTTTACCATGTATCTTACCTGGTTTACTTTTACGGTTCTGTTTAAATTTGTTTCTTCAAGCTTTAGGTCTTTTGAATCAACTTAATGCTCTGACTGATATGCTTTAGTTTAGAACGTTACCGAAGATAAAGTATTAGAAAAAACTACCATTAGCAAAACTAACACCATACGGAAATGTAATTATCCTAAATAACCAGTACAAAGCGTTAACATTTGTTTTGCAAATATCCTTTGTATAGAGCAGTGACATTTGCCGCCATATTGGCACCAGTATGGGTTTAGGAGGGCATAACTACAAGGTGCACTACATAAAAATGGAGGGAAAAACAACGGAAGAGCGGATTTCTTAGGCTTAAAATAACGTGGTTTTCTCCAACAACAAAAATCGCGCGTTTTATGTCTAAGAAATCACTCTTCACAACATCGGCTTCAGTATGACGCCCTTCTGTTTCTCTCTGCAGTGCCCCTTGCAGCTAACCCATTAAGGCTCCAGCATAGAGTTATATACAATAATACTACGTCGTGTCACTGCTCTATATGATAATTTGTGCCTTTATAGCTATATCTTCTGGGAGCCGTGATAGCTGAAGGGTTGAAAGAAGCATGAACTCAATACTAACAGCCGTTTTGCGTAGGTCAAAATATGGACTCCATTAGAATACCTTGCCTCCGGAATGCCAAGTCCGGCGTTCCATGATAAATAAGTGAAACAAGCTTATATTCAATAACTACGGAAAGTATGTTCCATCCTGAAAGAAAGATGGCGGTAACAACATTTTCCGAGTTTGGAATATCAATGATTTGTCCGGAATAAGTCATCACTTGTCCGGTGATGATGGGAGCACATATCAGTGTGGTCAGATCTATGCGCCTAATCATGGCATTCATGTCTGAAACAGAAAACAGCTTACGTAAAACCAAGATTTATCACTGTAGCTCTCAAACATTTAATATTTAAAATTTTGTAACGATAGCTATCAAATTCGGTAAATGAGGTCATTTTGGACCAAAGTTTTTTGGTAATTTCGGATGTACATTCCATATTACTGTATGGAAGCGAGCGTTACTTTTTCTCTAAAAATTAAAATAAATAAAAAAAAAAGAATATTAGAACAAGATAGAAGCATTGTGAACGATACCACCCAATTTGTTCGCATTTGATTTTTTTTTCTAAACAGAATTTCATTCACTGAATACAAATGCAGATTTAAATGTAACACCCATAACACTCTGGTACAAATGGAGAGAAATACTCTTGTTTCAAAGGGTTCAAACAACAGTTATTCGTTGTTTAGCAAATTTTTGACGAACACATACATGATACACATACTGCTGGATGGAATACGCGACACAAAGACGTTCGCCTTCTTCAGGCTCTATTTGTGAATAATTTTAGAAGCGACGAGGTATACATCAGATCGACGTCTCACATATTATGGGAATGTTTACATTGCCGCGGTCCAACCACTGACCTTTACAGGCGTCACTGGGAGAATTTTTTTGATCAGTTTTCAATCTGTTAAGGAGTCAGTCTGCAGCAATGTGAGCTTCGGTCTCATAAAATTAGCAGTCCTGTACGTGACCGTCGATCTGATGTACATCTCGTCGCTTCTAAAATCTAAGAAGATGTCGTCTAAGAAGACGAACGTTGTTGTGACACATATTCCTTCCAACAGTGTGTGCGTATTCGTTGAAAATTTGCTAAACAACGAATAACTGCTGTTCGAACCATTTGAAATAAGCCTAGTTCTCTCCATGATCAGTTGGCATGATCACACGACTTTTTTGCTCACATGTTTACACCAATTAAACAAAACCCAAATATTGAGATTTAGGTCATAAAACCGGATTTTAGCCTTTTACTGAAATTGTTACTAATATCAGGAGCACATAAATACACACGTATATGCACGTCGGGAGTGTCCGTGTTGTAACTATTGCTTCACATTCCAACTCTCGTCACAAGGTCATCTGGGAGAAAAGCTGTCGGTTTCATTTCTCAGATACAGGCCAGTCGATTCAACATCGCTGGAACCTTATTCTACCAGAGCGGCACTAAAACGCATCAGTATTCCACATGCGCGTGAATTGCATTGAGTCGGGAAGCGAACACGCTATGTCTGCCGCCAGTCGGCCTTGGTTTGCAGTAGCCATCTGTTTCGCCGTTTCACGCTCATGGAACACTGTTACAAGCGGAGGTGCCACATACCTGGATCAATTTACCGGAGTGTTATTTCTCCGCATCTATTATCTAGGTTATAACTTATACATATAGCGTATTTTTAACATGGGTTTTCCGAGACAGAGACGTGCACACGGGGGGGGGGGGGGGATCTAGCCCCTGCCCTCATGGCAGATGGTCCCTTTTTCCCGAAATAAGTGCTCCTTTTCGGTGGAGCGGTGGTGTAAAATAGTCTAAAAAACGCAATAAAAGAACAATAACGGTTAAGAAAGTGACACAAAGAGGGGCAGAAATGGTTATAAAGTACCACAAATGGGGTTAAATTACCAAAAAAAAAAAAAAAGAGCCCAGAAAAAAGTTTGCCCCGTCCCTCTCAGGGGTCTGTGCACGTCCCTGATCCGAGAAAATAGTCACGACCAGTCGTTCCAAATTTGACCGCATGGGGTCGCGACCGTGAACGAGAGATGGAACCTGAGTTAATATTATTATGGACACTCTCTTACATGTCACTCCTATTAATATCAAACACATACTTTTAATTGTTGTCTATTCTAGAACTTTCGTACTTACATGACAGTTGGGTACTGTCTTGTGCAATTACTGGCAGCCAGTCAGTGCTCACTGACAGTTTTGTCGCAAGACTGGCCAAATCGGCCAAAACGGCAATTATTATGACACTTCCTTGGGCAATTCCTAGCCAAATGCCGGTTATACTGTCAAGAAAGACAAACACCACGCACAAAATCGCAGCGCACGATACAACGAAGACATTTTGCAGAATAAGCGATGTCCGTGCAGCTGAAAATTAAAAAAAAAAAGTAACTAAACGGGTTATATTCAGAACAGTTTTGCAAAAGTTAGAACTGATGGCTACATAATGAATATACCAACAAGTATACGATGTCTGTCCAGAGAGATGGTAGGCTCATTTCCTAACTTTACGAACTCTCGATAAAGTTTTGCACCTGGTGAGAAAAGTTTTTTTTTTTTGCACTCGGTGAGGAACTAGTCTAGAATTCGGGAAATTGTGGCACTGAATTTCAAGATTTCAGTGTCGGCCTATGGTGCATGTGCGAAGCGACAAGGTCTACCGAATACTTGTACAGAGTAAGAAATATTGTGTATCAGTATGCCTGTGGTTTGTATCCTGCCAAGACGTTTGCAATTTTTCTCCAATGTCTTCTAAATTTTGCAACACCCGAATTACTTCTCGGCAGTTGGTTTCTCTGCAGTGCAGTCAGCATGTTCAGAGTTAGCTTTTTAACATCATCGTGAGTATTTTATTTATTATCCGATTTAGAATCTGTTTTTTTTTTTTTGGCTGGTTGGTCATATTATCTCCTTGCGTCCAACTTTCTAATTTACTTTTTTGCCGTATCGTATCTCGTTTGGAAGATAGCACGAGGATGACCTTGAAATATCAATTCAAGGTCATTCCTTTTTTCTTGTGTAAACGTCCCCCATCACACCCATAGCCGCATTTCTTTCATTATTATTCACACATTAGCCATTCACAGGATATCGGCTCGTAACACTTTAGTTGAATCACCCTGTACAGATCCCTAACACAGGGGTACTTATCGATTATCGTTTGGGACACGTAAGTTCCCTCCAGAAAAAGGCGAAACATAAGTTCAGGGACCCCAGCCAACTTCAATGGATAAAAGATGAGAAATATAGAAATTTTTTGTTAAAAAAATAGGAGCTTTATAATAAAATCAAACAAAATTTATGAGGCTATTTGGGATTATTAGCCTGAACACAGTGGCTTATCACGACCGTTTATAATTATTTTTTTGTCCTACAATACAATAAGAAAGCTATAGCGCTGCACAGTTCCAACACTTTTAAACTTCGTTGCTAACCAAACCTACCCTTGCTAGCACCCATGACAGAAAACCAAGCCTATAGCGTGCTGCAATTCTTCAATTCGCAAGGATGTACTTTTTCACTGAACGAAAACGCATCATCGGGTTCTAATATTACTGCTCGGCGTACTGTGGGGCTTTCCCGGTAATGAATGATCCCATAATTGACCAAAATGAATGTTGCGAACTTGAACCAATTTCCTTCCTTCCTTGGTTTTATAATCTACAAAATCAGAATAAGGCCCGTACGCATTGCGCATGCGTCTACTGAAAGTCGTTTGGTATATAAAATGCTTCGAAGTCTTTAAATTAATGTGAGCTAAGGTTGGGGGCCAAGTAACTGCAATCGTAAAGTGTGGTAGTGTCGAGGACTGGTTCCCCCCCCCCCATTGTAAGGTTTCCCAATAATATTTCACTATTTTGTTGTACCATCTGACCCAACAAATATCTCTCTTCACGAGTCAGTAATCGGTATGCAATTTGAGCATCATACTTGTTGTATAGAAACGCGACACAATTCTTGCAACTTTCCATCTAAAAAGTTAGAACTTAAAGCAGCGCTTTCAGACTGATTTCTTCGAGTTTCTGAAAGCTACTACGTACTTCAAAATAAATTTTAAAAAAAAGGGTGGGGGGCCGCCCCCGACTGTAGGAAAAACGGTGAATAGGCAGCCCAAAAGCCCGTAGTTGTGTAAGGCTGAGAGAGAGTAAGGCTGCCCGCGCACTGAGCAACTTGGCCGCGCGACCAGGTCGCTGCAGCCAATGAGAATGTTTACCGTTTATGTAAAACCACGTACTAAACATTTTCATTGGCTGCAGCAACCTGGCCGCGCGGCCAAGCCGCTCAGTGCGCGGACGGCCTAAGACCGTAGCAAGAAAAATACACCGAAAACAGGGCAATATTTCAATCCGGAACAGAAATATACAGGAAATATAGAAGAATTTCACGATAGCTTTACAGGAATCCTATAAATACAGGAAATATGGCTACGTCCCGTTTCGCATAATCTCGTTTCGCATAACTCCGGTTTTTTGTATCAATTTGTGCGAAACGGTACAGTGTCCCGTTTTGCATAAACCACTCCAATGACTTCTCTTTAGCATTTTCTCCCCCCTTTCATATAAAAAATCCCTGTTCGCATAAGAGGGTACTTTATCTGGTCTGGAATTGAGTTCGTCACAACTAAACGTGGAGGCTAGAAAGTGGACAGTGGAAATACAGACATATAGACACCGGATAAATAAGCACCAAGCTTTTTTTTTAAATTTTAATTGGGATGAATTGACCTCAAATTCTGTATCGTTGGTTTTAAATCGGGGACACATATTCGTGTAGGACCGTTTTTTTGGGGGGGAGGGAATTTTCGAAATTTTTGTGGTGAATTAATGTTCCAAATTACGCTGCCTCGCTCGTGCTACCGCGCTCGCTGCGGCCAATTGATACGTAACGTCAGAGATGCTATTTTAATGCCAACAAATCTTTTTTTTTAATTATTGTAAAGTATTATTCGAAACTGGATTATACGAAACGGGCAAATGTTTTCAAATTATGCGAAACAGGATTATACGAAACGGGAATATTCAATGCTCCCTCCACAAAATGGCGAGGCTGCTTCTTTTTTTTTCTTTTTCTAGCTAACACAAAGTACGAGCAAAAAGATAGACAGCTGCCTACCGCACAACGGGTACTGTATTTAATAGAGCAATGACACGACGTAGTATTGTTGTATATAACTCTATGCTGGAGTCTTAATGGGTTAGCTGCAAGGGGCACTGAGGAGAGAAACAGAAGGGCGTCATACTGAAGCCGATGCTGTTAAGAGTGATTTCTTAGACCTAAACCGCGCGATTTTTGTTGTTGGAGAAAACAACGTTATGTTAAGCCTAAGAAATCCGCTCTTCCGTTGTTTTTCTTTCCATTTTTATGTAGTGCACCTTGTAATTATGCCCTCCAAAACCTATACTGGTGCCAATAAGGCGGAAAATGTTACTGCTCTATAGGATATCCTCATGTGGACGATCCAGTCGTTTATTAATATATCAATTACACGTATTTATGGGCATATTTTAATGCTTTCTACAGTTTGCAGTCATTTTGTTACAAATATTAATTTATTAGCATATCTATTAGTTTGTATGCTGTATCATTTTCGTTTTGTTAGGCTTATATGCTTGAGTTTGCTGTCGTTCCTAGTTTGTGTTGCTGTGTGCTGTGTGTTAGAGTACCGTACTTACCCAGTTATAAGCGTCTACCCAGTTAGAAGCGCCCCCTCCCGACATGAAATGTGAGTACTTTTCATTATTTTTGTCCGCATTTATAAGCACCTACATAAATTACGCAAAATTAAAACAAATTAAAAAAAAAAATAAAAAAAATCGGGTACAGGATTACACGAGAGGTTTTATTTTTTTTGCACGCTAAAATTAAAAAAAAAAGCTCATTTCCCAGTAAGCCTAAACGTCCACTACTTACGGTGCAGTGATACGAAATCATGTGAAAATCGAGTTGAAAATCGTAATTTTCCCATTTTTGCTGTCTGACAGCACGACGGCCCCAAAATTGCAGTCGTCGTAAACTGGAAACCACGATATGTCACGGCTAACGCACGAAAGTATAGATCCAACATTAAAGCGCGCGACGAACCAAAGTGTAAATGTGCGTGGGATGTTCGAACTATACTCCCAGATATTCGACTGAAAATTTCCTATACACCACATTTAAAAATAGATTTTTTTTTAGCATGGGATTGATTGCCAGTAAGTAAATAAATTCGTGTGACTGTACTTTACGCATCGAAAGAAACCAACATTGTGAATAGAATAGAATCTCATGTGAAAGATATGGACCTTTAATACATGATCATGTTGTTAAATATCACAATTATTCTCAGCTGCGCATGTTTTGGTGATTTTGAGTTAGTTTAACCCACCTTTTAACCTTGGGGTGTGGTCTATCCAATTGCCAATGGCTGCACCACAGACAATTGAAGAAATGCCAGTAGCAAAGCCGTAGATTGCTGAAAGACGCAGTGACTGCGACAAATTGGCCAAGAACATAGAAACTGCAAAACTCCACATGCGATCTCCCTATATATAGAGAAAATATGAATTAAAGATAAGTTTTAATACGTCATCAAAAAATAATCATTAAGCGCCGGTGCACACGTGCGGTACCGCATTTGCGGTCGACGCTGCGGTACCGCATTTGCAGTTTGGTTTACGTGATATTTCTTGGGTACTGCACACGTACCAGCGTCGACGTTGCGTTACCGCCCGCCACTCATGCGGTTGTTTTGCACCGCAATTCCCCCCGTTAACGCAGCGGTAGGCTACCGGAGCGTTAAAAAACGCAATTGCGTCTCTGAATACGTATCACACGTCCGCCGTTTACCGCAAAAATGTTACCGAAAATGGCGTCCAATTTCGAAGAAATAGACATGGAATTGTTTATTGGGGGAGTAAAGAACTATCCTGAAATATGAAATGTTGCTGCAGAAATGATTGAAGACTCATTGGGAGGTAATTAAAGAACCTTTCCGAATTTTTTAGTTAATCTGTAAAGGATGTATAACATTTTTCCCTGGTACGTCTTAAATTAGTACATCAATGTACCAAATTCATCGCATTGGTTTCAAAATATATTTTTTGTTCACGAGGTAGGCGAAAAAAGCAATATCGTCTTATTGGTTTTAAACTATAATTTTTTTGTACACGAGGTTAGAGAACCGAACGCGCACGTACGTCACCGAAGCGGCACCGCAGCATCGCCGCGCGTCCAAAAAACGCACGTGAGCACCGGCGCTAAAAAGAACAGTCTATTTAGGCCTAATGTTCGACCCGTATCGTAACATCAAACACTCTGTTCAGAAATGAAAAACACCGAAACAACTTGTAGTGACGGAAAAGAAACAAGAAACACAGTAACTCAAAGTTTCTGGTAAACTCTGACCCACCCAGTATCAAGAAAAACACATATAAATCATCGTCAAAATTAAGAACACTACAGTCTATCAACGTCAGACAAAACTGCCAAGTCACTGAAAAATGAATAAAACCGAACGTTTAAAATACATACATAGGCTCTATATTATTTGGTGTTAGCAAGGACACGGTTATGGACTGTGGGGAGGGGATGAGTGTTTCTAAATTGAGCCTGGCACGATAATTAGAGGATTGAATAATTGTTAGTTCCAGAAATGAATGTTGGATTGGTGACTACTTTGTTGAAATGTTGCACGAGGAAATTCGTGTTATCCTTAGGTTGGCGAAAGAGTTTGGCATTTGATATGATGACTTCACACGGCGGATGTGGCATTACTGGCTGGATAAAGGTGCCTCATTGGGGGGGGGCGGGGGCGGGGGGGAGGGTGCAAAGGGTGCAAGGCACTCGGGCCCAGGAGCAGGAGGCAAGGGGTCGGAAATCTTGGATCAGCGCCCCACTTGGGATAAAATTCACTGTATAGTTTTGTCGGGATTGGCATCCACTTTCCACTTTCCCCCAAAATTGCACACATACGGTGGAGGCGCCCAACATTTTGTACTTGCACCCCTCCTTTGAAAAAGCTAGTTGCGGCAGTGAAGGTTTGTTGATTTTGTTGAAGAAAAAATGAAAGAATCCATCCGCGTTTCCGCTAAAAGCTTACCATTTTTAAACCAAAGATGACGATGTGTTTTGAGGCAGGCCTCGAAATTAGCATCCTGATACGATAGAAGAGTCGTATTTATTTTGCCGATGCTGGCTGGCTTCCTGAGAGCGGATTTGATTATTTGTTTCCAAGTTAGCAGCAAATGCCACTGTATGTATATGCGCGACCGTTGTTGTGTACTCAGCGCTTGGCAAACTACTGTTACCTCGGTAAATGTATAAGACTCACTTGTAACAATTATAATGTTTGGGTGCCAGCCCAGGCTGACCCGTGACGGAGGATTTCACACATAATAATGTTTTCTGGGCGAAAGCGTGCTGGCCAGGGCTGACGCGCGCCCGCCTGGCCCGTCTCCCCAGCCGAGGCCAGCCCTGGCTGGCTCTGGCCAGCGTGCCTTATTTTTAACGTGTGAAATTCGAAGCGAGCCCTCCCGCGCTCGTAGCCTTGCAGTGCAGCCCACCAGCCTTCATGCCAACAGACAAAACGGTATACACTCAAAAAGAAATTGTTATTGACACTCGTAAATTAAATAGTGGCTATTACACGGGGTGAAAAACAAGTAGGAGAAAAGAAGAGAATTAAATATTGCACCTTAGTCAAAAAAAATAAAAAATTAATTACTGAAACTTACCCATGCCGAAAGCGCTGAATCGCAGTAAAGTATGAAAATATCTTTTCTGTACCAGGGTACATTACTATCTGCAAAAAGGGTATACAAGAGAAATTATATTACTAGGCATATTATCTGAGCTCTGAAGACCACAGTTTCTTGGCCGAGAAAGAGACGCTATAATATGTAAGTTTATTTCTATAATCATAGGGTGGTAACCTACATGGTTTTTGCCCAGTGCTCCAAGGAACACTGCTTTGTAGCAGGGACGTATAGTGTCAACGGCCTATCTTGAGTTCGCCCCAGAACGAATACAGATAATCCATTGTATGTTTTCGATAGCAGAGCACCTTGTTGATATCCTAGATGGTTACAAAAACAATGGCGGCCGTCGATGAAAGCCGCTCCCGCCAGGAAGACGTAACCGCTCATAAAATACCTGCAGGACTCAAGATACGCTGCGCGCACAATAGAGTTGTGGGTTAGGGAGGTAGTAACTACTTTTGCTACAAGCTCTCGCGTTCATTTCAGCAGCTTCCAGGTCTGTCCGGTGTGTATCCCAACATGCCAAGCGCCAAAAGAGAATCAGTGCGCCCGCAAGGACGGTTGATCTTGCTCGCCATAGCGAAATCTTCGCTTCGTTTTATGCAGACAAGCAATGCTCAACGTTTAATCAATTTATTAATTAACAACAGCATACCACCTGAGTTGAATACTACAATACAAAGAAAAAATAAATAATGTAATAGAACACTGTATACCTGTGCTGAACCTCAAATCGTCTGCATATAGGCCTACAAATTTAAAATTGATTGCAACTTCACGACACTTTCACTGTGCTAGGCACGATACTCATTCCAGCAGGTGGGAAGGTAAGGGAAGCCCCTACGAGAACTAAGATGGATGACGTCAATCGCGTCACAGGCGGCTTGCACTTACGACAAGCGTTCGATCTGCAGCTCAGCTAATCGCTGGTCCCTTTAGCCCAAACTCTACACCCCTGTTTGCGGCTCCAATTTGTAAGATATCTGCCAAATGCTTCAAAGAGCAGTGCGTTGATACTCCTCCTACACGATTTCTGCCCAGTGCTCTACCTTGAATTTCGGCTCCCAGCACCTCTAAAATAACTAGTTGAGGTAGGAATTTCGTCTATTTAATCCGTGAAATTGATGCACCCGAGCTAGAGCTCCCTTGTCATGACATTTCAATGAAATCACAGCAAAATTGTGAACGTTATTGTGTTTCAAACTAACAAACACTCGCACAGACAAACCGCCAGACAACACATTCAAATTCAGTAGCGTATAAAAAACAAAAATCACTTGCAGTGTTAAGATATTTTGTGGT
Organism: Lithobius niger; assembly: GCA_023313725.1. Taxonomy (NCBI): domain Eukaryota; kingdom Metazoa; phylum Arthropoda; class Chilopoda; order Lithobiomorpha; family Lithobiidae; genus Lithobius; species Lithobius niger. Next base: position 48,309 of record JAHWFP010216077.1, on the reverse strand, counting down.
CAGCTTTTTAATCCAGGCGGTAAAAGATGTAGGATTTTTACTGCAAGGTTGTCAAAAGTTCCTTATACAATGCATGTCGCATGGCTGCCTAGATGCAAGCCAAGCACCAGCATTGTACGTACAACAGCATCGATTGCGATGGCATAAAAAGCGAACCTGGCAGCATTCGTATGGGACACGTGAGCTGTATAGGTTTATGACCGTCATCAGACAGAGATTATCTCTGTTTATCACGAACAGATTGTATCATGTTACAGATTGAGCTACACTCATGAATAAAAGTACTAGCTGCATGTACACTATACCACACGCCTTGGCTGTTTGCTGTGACGTGCATATCACGTGACTGGGCTAGTCCAATCAGACGGCCAAACAGCCGTTGTTCTCGTTCGTCATTGGCTAACGCATGGTGACGTCACGGCAAGCAGCCATTGCGCATGGTTTACTACATTATTGGTCGTTCTTGGCTTTGACTTTGACTTTATTGAGCTGAAAGACCCCAGAGATCACGCGCTCAGAACTAACCTACGACTTAACTAGCTTAACCTAACTTAAAAATGTAACAACTCGAAAACCAAACAACCGTTGAAAACCTAACAACCAAACAACCGCACCTAACCCCGCAGTGAAACCCCCACATAATGTACCAATCCGAACGGGGGGCGAACAATCAAGTAAAACGGCTTGTGGCTCAGCAAAAGTCTAACACTATCCGAAGTGAATGTCGCAATGACGCCAAATGTGAGGGCACTCCCAGGACTTCACGCATAGGGACGCCCTCACCGCCCATTGGTCGTTCTTCCATGCTACTAAACAGAGTACTACGATGTACCCTTATTGATTAGCTTGAACTTAAAATTTCGTAGCAATCTTCTATGAAAGGAGAATAACTTTAGGGTTACCCTCCTTTTCAAACCCCATTTTCACGTTGGAATACACCAGCTTTTTTTTTTAACTCTGAATTTTTTGTGCACGATTCTATATATTACCCTAAAGAAATCGTCTAAAAGTTTGTTTAATGACCCAAATTACATGTTAGGAAATCTAAAATTTGTCAGGTTCGCCATCGATACAATACGGGTAAAACAGCAAAAGAAAAAAAAATAGAAATAAATGTCCTCAGAAAGACATGAAAATTGTAATATGTGAACTGCATTAACAAAAGCTGCGTGGCTAATCTACGAGGAAAATAAGAAGACCGCACGTGGGGTTCGATGGTTGAAGAGGTAGCCAATCAAGCCATTAATTTGTATTGCCACTCCCCTCCCCGTTCAAGCAAACATTTACAGATCCCCTCCCCCCACTTCCCCAAATGTAACTGAACGTGTATATGCTTCAGGAATTAAACCACTTTCCAATTTTGTGGAAAACGCACCCCACGTTTCTGGGTAGGTAAGAAAAAAAACCTGTATGTGCATCCCGTATTGCTGTGATAACTTCGTTTGGCACGGCGCCTTCTCTGTTGGATATCGTGAAGACATGCAGTGAAGCCATTACGACTAACTTGTACCTTAAAGATAACTCCTACCCTAATGATCCGATTTTTATTCTGTCTTTTGCTTTGGCATTGGCTTTCGGTTCTCTACAACTTTCCAATTTACACCGCTATTCTACGATAAGTAGTTCAAAACTTAGCAACATGATGACCTTGAATGACCATTCCAAGGTCATTTAAACTAGCATCATTACATGTCCCCAGACCCATAGCATATTGTGTGTACATTTTCGTGGTACACCTTTTAGTAGATTTCGAATGACAGTAGGCTTCTCCAGACTTTTGTACCACCCTGCATAATATAAACAAGAAGCTAGTGCTCACCGATAGGTGATAACACCACATGCGACAAAATTATCGGGGGGAGAGGCGGCAAAAAGCTTTGTCAGTCTTGGGCTGCAAAACTGTAAATCAGTCTCTGCTAATGATTTAAACGTTAAATACACACACATACACACAGCCATTCTTCTTACCATGTTGTACCCTACTTAACCTCAACGGAATCCTACGAACAATTGACAGTTAAGTTATTCTTGTTTGGGGGAGGAGGAGGGGACAGGATGGGAGGAACAATCAATTCACTTCCTTAGTTCTTAGGAATAATTTTAATCCTTAACTGCTAGTCCGTTCCAAACCTGATTTAGGTGATATAGGTGTCTCCTTCTCTGGCAACAGAGGCGTCTTTTCATCGGCATCCTTGTTAAACATTTTTATCCGGCGTGAAATTTTTGGCAAGCGTTCAGTTCAACATTTGGTGTTTTTGCCCCTTGTCAACATGAACTCTCTAATTTCCAGACTGAGTCATTTTTCAGTGACGTAATAAGACGAAGACCTTGAACTCCTTCGGCGTTACGAGCGTGTTTGTAAACATGAACTCTTTACAATACTTCCGTCGTAGCATCTTTATCTTGTCTTCTTATCTGCAGCTTCGTTTATAGATATAGAACTCTAGTTTTTATCACAGCATGACTCGATTTAATCTGATTTTATCAACTGTAATGTTCATTACGATCTATGCACTTGACGTATTGTTCCAACGACTGGATGAAACCTTATCAGCCAGACTAGGACCCGATTTTGGAAGTGGACTCGACCAACTGAAGATAAACCATTTTGTCTCGACCAGTTTTGTTAACGGAGTGTATCGCCCGTATATGTGCAGTGAGAACTTGAGAACGACTCGTTCGATAGCGTCAAGTTAAAAGTTCGAAACGGTTGGTTGAAGAATGGCTGGTGCTGAAGAACGACTCGTCCTGAAGACTCGACCCTAACTAACTTTTTACTAAAGATCGATTTGTACTCAGGGGTAGGGTTCACTGGTAGGGCCACTTGGGCCTAGGAAATGGTTAACGTAGGCCCCTCTCTTCTGGCATTTTCGTAGAAATCAGTCATCATGAAAAAACTTCAACAGGCCCCCGACAGGCTCTCGGGGCATTGACCCAACGGGAAATCTCCCGTTTTCCTGTATAGCCATTACGACCCCGCTTGTACTTAAGAAACACTTAGAATCTGTAGTTTTAAAAGTTTAGCTTCGATCAGTCTTACGGCTAAAGCGTACCTGAGGCTCAGCTTCACAGCATCCCGGGGGGTGGGGGGTCCTGCAAACACTTCCCTGCATGCCTCGGATACAATGTGTGATCAGGGTCGTAGTTGGGGGAGTGGGGGGGGGAGGGGAAAGAAAATACTGAAGAGCTGCGTAAAGAATCTTACTCAAGTTCAATTTTTTGTTAATTTTTTTTATCGTCGTTTCGCTTTAGTTTAAGTGTTTTGGACTGACCACTTTCTTTCGTGAGGGGGGGGGGGGGTGAAATTGCCAGTCACTCCCGAAAAAAACATGTCTTAGTTACGGCCCTGTGTGTGACAACGCCCTTCGTATGTTACATAATATGGCTGCAACACGAAAATCACGGCATTAAGTAAAAATCCGATATGATGGGCGAACGATCACTTAAACAGTAGGTATGAACTATTTTGAGAACGCTATGGGTGTGTAGGATTGCCTTCAAAGACCTATTCATGATATTCCCACCAGAACTGTAGTCAGTGTACCCACATGGACATTTTAGTAGAGCGGAACAAAAAACTATTAACAGCCTTACAGTAGTATAGTAATGTTTTGTTTGAACCTAG
>JAHWFP010216077.1:7715-28244 GCA_023313725.1 Lithobius niger | reverse complement strand
AAAAAAACCTGCAGGGCTGAAAACATCCTGAATTTCCAGAATTCCACAAATCAAGTTTTATTTCTCCAGGGGGGGTGTGTGCCTCTTTAGACGGGAATGGGCGGACAAGATAAAGGACACAAAAAAGGAGGAAAAAATCAAGACAAGCGAGAAATAAATTTGTTTGTTGTTGATGCTGTTCGAGGCGATGCGTTGCACGGTTATTAGTTAATTATGCAAATGAAGTAAATATGCAAATAAAAACTGCGAGTAATCATGAATGCTTGCATCGAGGAGAGAGCAAAATGGACGAGAAAGCGACTTATCGCATTTTAGATCTCCAAGCCTACGTGTGTCCCTGGCGGCAGTTGGGGTGACTACTGCCTCTCTTAATGCTTTTGCCTTGGAAGCAGCACGAAGGCAAAGTATAATCAGAGGTATTAGTAGCCAAAACTATCGCCAGGGCGCCACGTAGTCTTGGAGGAGGTGTGATGCGATATTTCTAACTTACCTCTGACAGGAATACAGTGTTGACAGATTGGGGGATTTTACCATTTTGTGCTCGTAACCCTTCAGTGCTGTCCACTTTGGCTGTGATGAATATTCATTATTGTTTTTTTATGCATTTCGATTGACAGTTGGCTTTGGCCAAGCTTTGCGATGCATTATTTTGTTTTTACGTAAGAAATAATGACAATGATACCCGGCGTTTCCCTTCACTTGTCTCTCACGTTTGGCGATGCCATCAGCGACCATCGTGTCCCTGGTAGGTCTAACCTTGGTGGTAAGGCATTCGTAATCCCAACCTAATTCCATCAACCCTTCCTCTACCGCCGAGCCATTGTCTTCGTTTTGACTTTTAAACTTTTGTAACTCATAATTTTAAGTTTTAATGTCGGATGGTAGTCGATGGCAGTTAGCGATCATCAGTTCTCTGCCATTCCGGTTGCACCTGCAACAAATTCTAGTATTATTATCTTGAGGTTTAGATTACCGTTGGCAGTGAAAACGGGATTGGACAATATTTGGGGTGAAAAACGGAGGTGAAAAAAAATTGGGGGGTAATTGTAGAGTGGCAGAATTTATTAGTTTTAATTCCGTGTTACCCTGTTATCGTTCATTAGTTATTTACTCTTAAGCTAAGAAATTATTAGAAACGAGTACGTCACAAGTTGCAACAATAAAACAATAAAATACAAACATGAAATTCCAAGCTTCTAAATGCCAAATTCGTGATATTCCAAACTTTATTCCAAAATATTCGGGTTTTCCGTTGGATGGCTAAGATTAGGCCAGCAATCCCCATCAAAACGATATTCGTAAAAAAAAAATAAATAAAAAAAAAATCCGCTCAAATTCGCGTATTGGGTTTTGGTGTTTTTACATCACACTTCATAACTTGTTCGAATTAGACACGTGTCTCAAAATTTGAGTTGGTTGATCAGTTAGCGTATAGTCCTTTCCATTTTTGCAGTAGTATTTTGTTTAAGGAGCAACGATCGCAACTAAACGGTTGATCAGGGCCTTTTAATTATTTCATGTGACTGATTTATCTCAAAAAGCTTTTATTTCCGTAATCTCAAATCGCGATTATCTCATTTCACAAATTCTACTTATTTAATTTACCTGAAATATCTCCAAGAAAAACACACAGATATATTGTGTACGCGGCCTATCTTGAGTCCTGTAGGAATTTTATGAGCGGCTACGTCTTCCTGGAGGGGGCGGCTTTAATCGTCGGCCGCCATTGTTTTTGTAACCATCGTGGATATCAACAAGGCACTCTGCTACCAAAAACATACAATTGATTATGTGTGTCGTTCTGGGGCGAACTCAAGATAGGCCGTGGACACTATAAGTATTTAAAAAAAACCGCTTAACCCGTTTAAAATACGAATGTAAGCCTTAAAAAAAAAAGCTAACGCTCAAAAGGACGCAATAAAAACTTAATGTAATAAAAAGACGTGTAAATCATCAATATAGCACTAATACGATTTTAAAAAGCTAGCTTTGTGAGCCTTGACAAAACTTAATGCTGTAAATCAACATATACAAGAAAAAGACATGTAAGCCATCAGCATCTCACTAATACGTGTAAAAGAAGCTCTAGCTGGTTTTGGGGACAATGGAGATTTTTTTTTACACGTCACGTGTTAGTGCGACTAGTTCTAATAAATAGGCTTACATCCGTATTTTATACTTAATCTTTTTAATACTATTGGTACTATTTACAAATGGTGCCTAAATAAAAATAAAAAAACACTATTATTGCCAATTTCAGACATATATTTAGTCGTTAATTGAGGTGGGTTTAACTAGGCGAAAGAGATTGACCATTGATGTCATGACTTTTAACGGCAAAAAAGCTTGGTGGGACTCCTCAACAAGTTTTGTTTTGGGAAAATTTGGGGAGATCACTTCTGTTTGTACTATTTTGCGATTTCAGTTCTGCCCGTTACAGGGGCTCCATTTTCCCCCCTTTATAGCATTATGTACGCTTTTTTTCAGCGCCGGGTGGTGGTTCGGTATGTACAATTTAAAATAAAACCTACAAGGGTGAAAAAACCCCCCAAGTTTCAGCCAATCAAAGTAGTGGTATCAGAACCGGAAAGGCTGCCACCAAGTTACTACATTAGTTGCCAAGCTTATTTTGATCACCGGTGGAGTTAAAAGAGTGCTGAATACCAAATTTCATTCGTATCTGTCGCATAATTTATTTTATATGGGCGGAATTAGTCAGTAGTCAGTATATAGTAGTCAGTAGTAAGCTGAAATCAACGATCTTCACGCACTTTTATCACCTTGATACAGTTTGTGCACTTGATTGAAATACAACGATTGCTTGTCAGGGCACAAAGACTGCCCATTTTCAACAATTTTGAAGCTGTTTCGCCGCATAGGTATTTATCCTCATCATCGTGAAATACGCTCAACTCTGGTTTCAGATAAAGTACCAAACCTAGTGGCCATGCAACAACAATGCAGGAGTTAAATAATGACTTTCTTACAATGAAGTCACAATGAAGTGTGACAATTATTGAACTTGGCGGGCGGACCACTAGCGAGGTCCTTGATGTTGTACATTACATTTCTTGGGGGGGGATTAAAATCTCTCTTCCCCTATTAATCCGAAGTTAGTCTTTCTTCGTCTTGTTGTTCATGTTCTTATATTAAATAAATAAATAACCTGGGCATCTTTTTTTTATACCTTCCAATGTAAAACGATTACTAAAAAATAGGCGTACCGAGTCTAATACAACTTTATCTTCTAAATCAGTGTTAACAGTCTCTTTCCTCGTTCAATAATGCCTACCTTCACTTCCGAATTTAGAAAAAAAAAATATTCTCTTCCGTCACGACATCCGAATTTAAAACTTTCGACCTTTTTATCACTAACAACTACATTTTTTTTGGTTTTAGATTAACGCATCATCAGAGCCAGCCGTCTATGGTTTACATCATCCATGTTATCAGCCACCATCATCTCAATTGCCAATCCCTAGCCACTTTATTTTTCGCTGCGGGGCTACTATTGACGTAGCAGGTCGCCGTCGTCAGCCATCTAAATGTAAAACAGTTTTTCATTGACTCGTTTTTATTTTCTTAAAGTTGCTCTGCCGTGGCAACTTACAAGCGTGGATCCCGTGGAATGTCTGAAATTATAGGTGTTTGTGGTGTGGATTCAGGATGTTGTTGTTGCCATGATAAACTTGAAATTGACTCAGAAAAACGAAGTAGTCCGTCATAGTGTCCCCATCCCATCTTGAGTTCGCCCCAGAATGAACACAAATAATCGATTGTATGATTTTGGTAGCAGAGTGCCTTGTTGTTATCCAAAATAGTTACAAAAACAATGGCGGCCGTCGATTAAAGCCGCCCCCTCCAGGAAGACGTAGCCGATCATAAATTACGTGCAGGACTCAAGATACGCCGCGCACACAATAGGTCTACGTAAACAAAGCCTTCGCGACGTTCCAAATTGAAGGTGTCGTAGCTTTGCGGAAAAAAATAAAGTTTGCTACAAAAAAAAATTGTCCTGCGTAGGTCTTTCCTTTTTTTTTTAATGTATTTATATTGACTTAGTAAGTTTCACTTACTCCGTCGGCGTCGATCCATGCGTCACGTTGTTTATTTGATCGACAGAGCATCAGAAAATCGATGTATTGGTTATTAGAACGCACACTAATACGCTGTTGTTGTTCACAATTAGTTCACATTCCTCAGAATATCAGCAGTTCATATGAAGCAAAGTTCGTTTTGCGTTGAATAGGCTTACCACATGCAGAAATAACTTCCTTAATAGAGCAGTGACATGACATAATATCATTGTATATAACTTTATGGTGGAGCCAGTAACTGGTTAGCTGCAAGGAGCACTGCAGGGCGAAAAGAAGGTCGTCTTACTGAAGCCGATGCTATTAGACTGGATTTCTTAAGTCTGTAACGCGCGATTTTTGTTGGAGAAAACAACCTTTTTTTAAGCCTAAGAAATCAGCTCTCAAAGCACTGTCTTGACTTGAGCATAAACCCAAAAGCCCCTAAAGGGGGATATTTTTCGCCCTGAAACATGATACATGACGTCAACGTTCAGTAGTAGGGGCTGTTCGAATCAAAAAACACAAATATCTGGCAACTTGTGATAAAAAGATAACACTTTGAACACTTTCACTTTATGTCCACACAAGTCATTTAAGATAGGGACCACACACAAAAATCCATTTAAATTCAATATGGCGGCCATTTTCCAAAATGGCTGATTAAATCATAAAAATGGTATACATATGGTTTTTTCAGTATGTTTTGGGTCAGAAAATGTAATGGAACTATTTAAAAGTAGCCTATGAATTTTAATTTTAAAGATATCAATTTAAACGCTTATATGGCAGCCATTTTCCAAAACGGCGGACTGAATTTAAAAAAATGGAGTACGTTAGCGGTTTAAGTGTCTTTTTCAACATGTTGTTGGTCAGAAAATTCAATGAAACTATTAAAAATGCTGTAGTTTAACAAAAACAATCCAATACAATTCAATATGGGGGCAATTTTTCAAAATGGCGGGCTAAATCTTAAAAATAGAGTACATATAAGCAGTTGAGGTGTCGTTTTCAATGTTTTTAGTCATAAATTTTACGGAACTTTTTGGAAGTAGGCCTATGTATTTTTATTTTTTTAAATTCAATTAAAATTCAATATGCCGGCCATTTTACAGAAGGGGGAATAAATCTTAAAAATAGAGACCCTTAAGCATAACGTAAGCAGTTAAAGTGTCGTTTTCTATGAGGTTTTGGGTCAAAAACAGTTTATTATAGTGTCCGCGGCCTATCTTGAGTACGCCCAGAACGACACGGATAATCAATTGCATGTTTTTGGTAGCAGAGTGCCTTGTTGATATCCAAAATGGTTACAATGGCGGCCGTCGATTAATGCCGCCCCTCCAGGAAAACGTAGCCACTCATACAATACCTGCAGGACTCAAGTTAAACCGCGTACACAATAATGTATCACTGTCTTTCTTTTCATTTTTACAGGTTAGCTGATAAATGAGATGGCTACGTGGATGAAACTCGCCTTCCCACAAGCAATTTCTCCTGGGCTCGACTGGAATAAATGCTGTTTGTGCCAACTACCGGGTGGAGTCATTTGTCCATAACAACATGGAGAAATGATCCAAAAACAACAGAATGCTTCAGGGTACATTACACTTTACACTACCAGATAACTTGGTGAAATCTAAAGTACCTGGAAGTTTAACAAATTATGTAAAAGCTGAGTATTTTGATGAAGGAGATGGGATTCTGTCTACTGTCTACCTTTGAAAATCGTAAGGCACGTTGGTATATAAACAACGTGCACTTATAGTGTCCGCGGCCTATCTTGAGTTCGCCCCAGAACGAACACAGATCATAGATTGTATATTTTTGGTAGCAGAGTGCCTTGTTGATATCCAAGATGGTTACAAAAACAATGGCGGCCGTTGATTAAAGCCGCTCCCTCCAGGAAGACGTAGCCGGTCATAAAATACCTGCAGAACTCAAGATGCGCTGCGCACACACTAAGTACAACAACAAAAATCTGAACCATGCTGTTCAACGTTCAACCTCCTGTAACCTGGAAGTCGCAATAATTCCAAACAAACCACAGTCGTCTGGAGGATTATCAACAAGTGACACCACAACAGACACATCAAGCGTCCACGTCATCTGCAAGGTTAACAGACAATGTTTGTTTTTTATGCTGCAAATAGGACCACTTGGAATCAGCCACCTAGCCCATATTTCAGCTATACGGCAGTTGATAAATACGTTCGTGAAAAAATATCACTCACAGCTGATAACACTGATCTGCGTGGAGGGAACACTTTTAATTGTTTTGGCAGATAATTACCACGTCAGCTGCATGGACAACCTGAGCAACAAAGCAAGATTTGTAGAAATGTAAAATCAGCACCACTGTCAGTCGATTGGTTTTGAACACCTTGCATCATTTATAAGTGATAAACTAGTTTTGTCCTGCACATTTTTAATGTACCCCCCCCCCCCTCCGTAGGAAATAAGTACTCGGTGTATTCACAAGCTATTTTATCACTTACATGACGTGATAAAAGCAATGGACTAACAGATATCTTCTTCTTCTTACATTATAAACCAAAGTCTCATAGCAGAAATGAAGCAACCGCAACGACCCCCGGAAGGGGAACAATGAAAACGTGCGAATGTGTCAATTCTTTGGCTCGAAGTTGAAACAGGGACGTTGTTGCCCTGAAAAGAAGTTGAAATTGGGACATTGTTGCCTCGACTAACAATTTGCTCTAACAATTATCCTTCTAACTAATTAAACACCGTGGTAATCTCAAGGGCAAGTATTACATGACGTCACGCACACTTCTGTTTCACACGGTACGCATCGCTTAAGCCACAGCGAAAGACTGGGAGTGGAAGGGGGGGGGGGGCAAAGTGAGCTGTTACCGTTAAGCATACGATTACGCATTAACTCAACCTAGAAGAGAACAAACAAACAAGCACGGGAGCCGGGTACGTGTTCAACTACGTATAGCAAAGAGGAGAAAGGGAAGGAAACCAAGAGGAGAGGGAGAGGACGGGATAAAAGGAGGAGGGGAAGGAGAGGATTGGCGGAAAGGGGGAGTGTTACACAAACAGTAATCGACTGTTGCAGTGAACGATCAGGCAGCACCGAGCAAATACTGGGAAACAACCACAGGTCAAACAAATCCCCGGGCGAAGCTGGGTACGATGCTAGTCGTCATATAGTTCTGTTGATTTTACATTTCTACAGATCTTACTTAGTTGGGTAGGTTGACCGTGCATCTGATGCGGTACTTCAGCTTCCAAAGCAATTAAATCTGTACCTTCCATTATAGCATGCAGATTAGTGTTGTCTATGACTGATATTTTGTGTCAAATGTTGTTTTTAACTCTTGGAGATGACGTGGATGCTTGACGTGTCTGGCGTGGCGTCACTGTTGAAGGACCTCCAGATGACTGTGGTTTGTTTGGAACTGTTTCTGCCTGGTTACAGGATGTTGAACGTTGAACCGCACGGTTTAAATTTATTATGTTGTACTGTTGTGCATGATTGTTTATGCCAGCAACGTGCCTTACGTTTTTCAAAAGTAGGCTGTATCCCTTCTCTTTCATTAAAAATATTCAGTTTTTACTTCATTTGGTAAACTTCCGAGTTCTTTAAATTTCGCCAAGTTATCTGATAATTTTATGTACCCAGCAGCATTCTGTTGTTTTGGATCACGATGTATTCCTGGACAAACGAGGTCACCCTTTTAGTTGACACAAACAGCAGTTATTCCAGTCGAGCGAGGGAAACGGAGTTTAAGTTTCATCCACGTAGCCATCTCATTTATCAGTTAAACTACAAAAAAAGAAAAAAAGACGGTGGTCCATTAATAACCTGTTTCTAACCAAAATCCTAATAGAGCAGGGTCATGTGACGTCATATTGGCTACGAGACACCATTTGGAGGTAATAGCTACAAGGTGCACTAGATTAAAATGTAACGGAAAAAACGGCACTTGTAGTCAAGACAGTGCTTTGAGAGCGGATTTCTTAGGCTTAAAAGAACGTTGGTTTCTCCAACAACAAAAATCGCGCGTTATAGGCTTAAGAAATCCAGTCTAATAGCATTGGCTTCAATAAGACGATCTTCCTTTCTCCCTCCAGTGCTCCTTGCCGATAACCCAGTTACTGGCTCCAGCATAGAGTTATACACAATAATACTACGTCGTGTCACTGCCCTATAGAAAACGACACTTAACTGCTTACGCACTCCAACTTTAAGATTTAGTCCTTCATTTTGAAAAATGGCCGCCACATTGAAAGTTAATTGACTTTTTTATAAACTAAAGTACATACTTTTAAATAGTTCCGCTAAATTTTATTACCATAAGCACATTGCAAACGACACCTCTACTGCTTATAAGTCCTCTATTTTTAAGATTTAGCCAGCCATTTTGTAAAATTGCCGCCATATTGAATGGTATTTGATTGTTTTTTGTTAAACTACAGCCTATTGAATTTTCTGACCAAAAACCCATTTAAAAAAACCACCTAAACTGCTAAGGTAGTAACTCCAGTCCACCATTTTTGAAAATGGCCGCCACATAGAATATAAATTGATTTGTTTTACAGTTAAAATTCATATTATGCTACTTTTAAATAGTTTCATTGAAACTTTCTGACCTAAACACACCAAAAAAAAAAACCACATGTATGCCATTTTTAATATTCAATCCGCCATTTTGGAAAATGAACTAATAGTTTTGTCCAAAACAGAGTTATACAGGAAAGCCAACCGGTAGGAATGTACCTTTAAGCTGTTACGTTGTGGCTATAGTGTTGTGTGACAACTTTGTGGTTCGTCTGGATGGCCGCAAACTTGGCCTCACTGCAGCCACTGGATGCTACGACGGGTGTTTCTTTATAAGGAAATAGCTGCATGCTTTTTAAAATTTTCAGGCAACTGCATCCAATTTTTACCTGACTTATGGCAAAACTCTTGTTACGACAACACTGAGGCTGGTATAAATGCCCAGAAAAACTTGAAAAAAAAAACGACCGCTTAATCCCTTTAAGAAGCAGGAAACCAATTCTGTCATAAATTTCACTCAGTGATTTGCTGATCACTCGTCCGAAACGAAAAATCAACGAGCGTGCGAGTGAACGCACGACAAATATTACTTTTTTTTTAAAGTATTTTTTTTTTTGTCCTTTCATTTGGAAGTGAATGGGAGGGCACCAGTCCATTTTTACGTAGTTAATCGACCGTAAAAGAGAATTGTGACTTTTTCTGGGAGCGAGGGTGGGCGGGGGTTTAGTAACTCGGGGGGTGTATACCGTTTCGCCGAATTTTTTTCGTTTCGCCGTAAATTAAGCTCGGATTAAATACGGCGAAAAGGGAGAATTTACCGTTTTACTGAATCCCGTTTCGCCGAATTAGAATAATCTTCAAAAATTCGACGTTGGAGAAGTTGAAGATGCATTCCTAATTGGAAAGAATTTGTGATTATAGTTGCGTTTTCTAATATTTCACGTTTCGCCGCAGTGAGCACGGCAGCGCGAGCGAGGCGCGTAATTTGGAAAACAATTATTCGGCGGAACGGGAGTTCCCGTAAACTTAAGACACTGATTAAAATTCGGCGAAACGGAATTCGGCGAAACAGGATTCGACGAAACGGTCATACACCACGTGAGGCCTATGTTGTAGTCTGTCTGCAAGTACGATATTTTTTGGATAAATTGTGCACTTCGTTTCAAATTATCCACATTGATTCCATGCCCGAGACGACAATTTTGCCGATTTACTACACAGTGTAAGGATTTTCCGGTTATATTTAACACTACTTTTGAATTGAACACACGTGGCGGATATTTAAGTTTTAATTATTCTATTCATTTTTTATGTAATTTTTTACTTCAATGTCTCATAACTGGGCGAAGACGTTCAGCCTTACGGCTTTGAATTCTTAAAATTAGTCTGTTTGATGATCCAGCTGACTCTTTCATAAAATTATTTTCCAATGAAAACTAATAATTCTTAAATAAAAAACATGTTGACTTTATTTTGCACCCCCACCTCCACCGTTTCGTTTCGTGTCGGCTTCTTTTTCAATATCGGAGGGAGTGGAAGGACATGCAGGCTTGTTTATTTTTTAGCAATAGGTGCAAAACCATTTCGTTTCGACATGTACCACCTCACCTGGCGTAACACAGCTAAATACGGCAACAGGGATGTGGAGATTTTGTGCTGTAAGGGTTTTCGGGTGCGGGACCTTGGGGATTTTGGGTTGAGGCGATTCTGCACACGTGGAAATTTTGGGATGTGGGGATTCCGCATCCGTGGGGATTTTGGGTTCTGCGGATTCTGTACCCTGTAGTGGTGCGGGCGCGGGGAGATTGAGACGTGGGGACTTTGATTATGGGAATTACGGACCAGACCCGTCTTGCACTGAACATCTCTCTTGAAGAAGCCGACGCTATCAGGGACTTAAAAATGACAAAGGTATCGCCATTATTAAGTCTGATAAAGTAATGCTTATGTAGGGGCAATATTCTGGAAGAACTTGCGTCCAACCCCATCAAGGCTGGCTTCACTGTACGCCGCTTTAGACGTTCTGCTGCCGGTGTCAAATGTAAAAAAAAAAAAAAAAAACTTTCTTGCACACCTTGTGGAAAACAAGCTAGCTAGTTACATAATTTCAACGTTATTGAGGGTCAGATTTTGTATTGAAAGCAGCTTAGTTGGCTTTCCTACACGAGTTAATTTTTGTCAGGTGGGTCATTGCTCTTGATTTCAACATAAGCGTTTCTACCGCATTATTATTTTTATCCAAGTACCTGAAATGTGCTCAACACTGCTTCAGGATATTAGACACTGACGCTATGGCGTCGCGCTACAATGGTTTACTACCTCGACAGTTGAATTCGTGTGATGTTTGTTGTAATGATTGTTGCCTAACTTGGAGCGACACACTAGCGTGTGTCTAAATGTGCTTTCAATGCAAATTCTGACCGTCAATAACGTTGAAAATGTGTAACTAGCTAGCTAGCCATAGTTAATTCTAGTCCGCTCATCCCAATGTTAATTTCGATAGGGTGATTATTCATCGATACCGAGATAACGGGAAGGTTTCCAGCCATGAAATTGAACGAATGGCTGCAGTACGATACGAACTGCGTACCTTTCATGGTTTGAAGCCTAGGGGTGTAACGGGAATGGCGTGGGAGGGCGCGTAAGTACGAAAATATTGTTATAACCATTGTTAGTATTGTCGGCATCGTCTCTCATTGGACGGCCAAAGTTCGGACAATGACAATGTGTATACTGACGTGCGTGCGTAGACACACACTAGTATAGCACGATAAATCTAAACAACGTTGCCAAAGAAATTGTATTCAATTCTGAGTTCCAGAGACTGTATTTGCTTACTATGTTTAGCCGTAATAGCGGTTACCATCTCATAATCTCAAAGCGGAAGTATCACAGATGGCTGCGCCCTAAATGGTGAATCTGCTTGACCGGTAAACGCAGTTTACCAAATATCGTCCTAGGTGTTACAGACGTGTATGCATTTATTAGGTCCAGCTATAGCACTGTTTAAACTCTAATGACTCCTCAGTTCCTTAGTAAGTAAACCGGTCAGTTAGATCTCTTGAAAAACTTGAAATCCCTTCAAACCACGTTGATACGTGACTGTTAGAATTTTCATGCTTGTTTGTTTCTGTCCATTTCTTTCAGCTGCCCCTGTCCGCGGTAACCAGGAAATAATCTCAGGCAGTTCCGGATGGTGATTGACAGTCATTATAGAGTGGAACGATGGTTGAGTCGCCGTCATCTCTTCCTTGGCTGTCTGCATATGTCTGCATCTCGTTAACATTTATAAGTAATGAGTCTATCCGAAAATAGGAAAAATGAAGAAACATTCCGAAACCGAAACATGCATAATTACATTGGATTTCTCTTTTTTCTACGTTTCCTTGTAGTAAAAATGTTAACCAAATTCCCGAAGAATTTAATTTGTCAGGGAAAATTCAAAAGCCTAGAGCGAAATTTGATAAATATGCAATTAGTTGATCGTAGATGAATGCTTGCTACGTCGCCAAGAGCAACGTAATTACGCCTTAAACTTATATATATATATATAAAAACGAAATTATAATGCATCAGTATTATAAACATAGGTATGGATTTAATTCTACCCAACCTACTGTCCTGCAAGATGGCAGCATTAGGTGAACTCAAAATCGTGAACTTGAAAAGCTTAGTTAGGTTGCTATACACTTGGGAAAATTAAGAGGAAAATCTACTTGCATAATCGGGCAGGTGACAGGGTTCACTGGGTCTGGTACAGTTAGCTTCCCGTCAAGGCTTCTTTTTTTTTTTTGGCTACGGAGTCTGGGGGAGCACTACATGCTTCCCAAGTGGGGTCCCGAGCCGAGACCCTGTAACAAACACTTTTTCCGCATTTGTCGGGCTTTGCAGAGGGCTTTACTAAACAAACCTTACTTTAAATAATGTGAAATTCTGCACAAATATAACGAGATGTGATAGCAAAATGTGCGAAAACGAAGACCTTATCTTTGCAGATGCGTAATAACTTTACTATGTTGCGTTTTCATTCTAGGTCTAATGTACATGGTCAATTGAGATTAAGCTGCGAGAGAAGCAGATTCAATCTCAGTTGGTTTTGCTTATGTATTTTATGTTGAAAATTATTTTTCGATTTAGTAACATGACAGCATATTCGCAGCAGAGAGCATTATTGCTTATGCTCCACCATAAATCGCCGAAATATAATAAAAAAATTCTAAAGCATCAAAAGACAAAGTGCCAAACTTCACAAGAAAATTGTGTTTTAAAATGCCTTAACAATATTCTAAGAACAAAGAAAACCTGCTGCAACCGTTCATACAAACGTTCTGGCCGAACAGACTAGACCTAAGCTAACCACCGAGTAGTAAGGGTCTAATGCTCACCATCCTCTCACTGGCAACATTTTACACCTAGACCCTGGCTGTCAAAGCTTGTCCGTGTTCCTTCTAGGTTTTGACTTTTAGACTCTTACTCTAAACATTTAACGTTCCGTTTTAGTCTTCTGTACAGCCGTACCGTCTGAGAAGACTATTGCAACGACTTTGTCTGTCCGTCGCTTTTTTCAACTTCGCAACGGTACCAGATATTGCGACCATTGTTTACAACGTTAGATTCAGTTTGAGAAGTTAGTTAAATAACATGGCAAATTAAAACATCGTTATTTCCTCATAGCTAATAGACTTCTTCGATGTAACTAAATTAAATAATAACATTTGATCGTCGAATTAAAATCCTAAATTAAAATACTCAATAAAAACAAATGGATTTTAGCATAGTTTAAATATATAATATCGTAGCATTATTGCATGAATGAATATAGGCTTACCGTCGAACTAAATTCTCCATTAGGCCTATCTTCTACTTACAATATTAAAACTGCATTTTTAAAATTAGGCCTAAAAAATGAAAATTGTGCCTAAAATTATGTTACCATGGCAACGTCAAGTTGCTAAGAGTCGCTGTTGGCTTCATCAACACCGTCTCTCTCGTCACTTCCCTACTACCACTAATCTATATAGGCTACGTTGCGTTATGTTGTAACACTGTAACTGTGTGCCTGAAGGCGCACCGTGTTGCAGAAATGAATAGGCTTACTATACAATCCATATCTCCGTTAGCTGCTACTTACGAAATTAAAACTGTTGGTTAAAATTAGGCCTAAAAGCTGACAATTACGCCAAAAATGTAAAGCTGGCCTAAAAGCTAACACATTTTTAACCGGCAATTGTGATGGCTACTGCTTTTAGATTAGTATAATAGATATAGCTGTTGTAGTGCATGATAGAGGTGTGCGCCTCAACATTGGAAGTGGAGGAACTGTACAGAAGACCGGTGAGACTAGGCAGTCACTGTATAGCCGCTTGTTTGTTTAATAATATAGTTTTAGCTTGAAGGGCAAATGAAATATTGTTTTCCTTTAATGTGTATAGTATTAGTCGGTGGGAAACCTGGCCATGGCTTATTGTACCCCAAATAACACAAGATCTGTACAACTTTTTAAAAATGGCACGGTCAGGACCTTTTCTGAGGGCCTGTTCAGTTCCTTTTTTGGCTCGTTTCAATTGGATGCGTGGTACAAAGAATTTGCATGCCCGCTTACATGACATATGCAGTGGCAAGCACAGGAGAAGTGGGGAGGGGTAGGGGCCATTTCCTCATCCCTTTTCTTACCCTATTCGAGATAATACCATTTTTTGCCCTTTTTTGTAAAATAAATGCCCTTAATGTGGTTACATTCGCCGCTGCGGTGTCTGAAGGGCTACAAAAGGCATTAAAACAGGTGAAATGAGCCAAGGATAGGCCCGCAGAAAAGGCTCTAATCGTGCCCTTTTTTTTTGAGAGGTTCCCCTGCCTTTTCGGGGTCTGCGCACGCTACTACATACATGGACGGACATCAGTGGGTCAGTTGTACAGACCTGGTTTTCCACCGACCAATACTATAGACTTTAAAGGAAAACAATATTTCATTCCCCCTTCAAACTAAAACATGGGATCAAGCTGATGAATGTTTTGGCCTTTTATATCACTCCTTTGAATGGCCGTACTGCTCTCAACGTGGCGGGCATTTTGCCTGTTTTGGTTCTTAACACGATTCGTACAACACCCATTTGCATACAACATTTGCGTGATGCTTTGAATGAAACTCCAAACATTAAACCAACAGGATGCGTCAGTGTTGACTGGAGTAGTCGTGGGAAGAGAGGGGGAAGGGAGGATACTCTCTTTGGGATTTTTAAATAAGTTTATGGGTTCGCTGGACAAACCTCCAAAGGCCTTTGGTCTATATTGTTATAAAAGTTTAATTGTATAGAGCAGTGACACGACGTAGTATTATTGTATATAACTCTATGCTGGAGACAGCCTTAATGGGTTAGCTGCAAGGGGCACTGCAGAGAGAAACAGAAGGGCGTCATACTGAAGCCGATGCTGTGAAGAGTAATTTCTTAGACCTAAAACACGCGATTTTTGTTGTTGGAGAAACAACGTTATTTTAAAACTAAGAATTCCGCTCTTCCGTTGTTTTTCCCTCCATTTTTATGTAGTGCACCTTGTAGTTATGCCCACCAAAACCCATACTGGTGCCAATATGGCGGCAAATGTCACTGCTCTATAGGCCACAAATAGCAGCAATCGTAATAACTTGCCAAGTATTTAAGATAAATACATGCGGTTTGCGGCATTCGTTAGCTTTATTTATCTTTTTCAATTCCTATTCCGCATACATTGACGCAAACCCGAACCTTACGCCGCTGTACACAATTTAAAACCGTGATGAGAGAAAAACACTAAACACGAGAGTAGGGCTGCGTACAATTAAACCATTAATTTCTCGTAAAACTATAGGTTTTTAGGAACTTTCACTAGATATAATTTTTGTCGGAAATTTCATGCTCTACAACTTTGGTCCTATGCATTATTGCCGTAAAGTTGACGGGAGGCGTGATAATGGACGAAAACCCTAAACCGGAAGTGACTTT
Organism: Lithobius niger; assembly: GCA_023313725.1. Lineage (NCBI taxonomy): Eukaryota > Metazoa > Arthropoda > Chilopoda > Lithobiomorpha > Lithobiidae > Lithobius > Lithobius niger. The sequence continues at coordinate 12,666 of JAHWFP010216077.1, read as the reverse complement.
TGGCCATTTTTTTCCAAGATGGCGGCGAAAGCTCAACTCGGAATGTTGGGGCGTTTTAGTATGTTGGTTAGTATGACGTATAGGGGCTATGTACCAATTTTCAGCTTAATGGGAATTTGTTCTTGCAAAAAAGCTAATCTGACTGGACTAGTTGTTTTCTTAAAATTTTATGCAAATATGATATGCAAACGGTAGCTGTATATACAAGTGTTGTTAACTGGTGTTTGGTTAAAGAAACGGAAATTATCTAAATAAAGAAAACCACAAGGTAAAGGGTAAACAAAGCAAGGAGTCTGCATTAAAGACTGTCCTTGTGAAGAAACACAATACACTAGTCCAAGAAAGAAAGAAAAGACAACTGCCCCGACTGGGACTCGAACCCAGGACTTCCCGTTTACTAGTCGGGCGCTCTAACCACTGCGCTACTGAGGCGGGTACTGGCTACAGGCTCCAGCCGAGCTAAGTAGCTGTTCAATCTTTCTCAGTGGTGGCCTAGAGATCACAAACATACACACAAGGAGGGAAAGTAACATTGCTTCTTGGCCTCCACACTAGAAATAATGCAAGTAGTAAATAAATAAAGAAAATCACAAGGTAAAGGGTAAACAAAGCAAGGAGTCTGCATTAAAGACTGTCCTTGTGATTATCTGTAAATACCAGTATTTAAATGAAGAAACACAACAATGGAGCCTTCATTGTGAACAGTTTAAGAATGACAAGCGAGTGCAATGACGACGAAAAAATTGACGTGCTATCGTGACTAATCCGGTATTTGTCTGGGTCTTTGGCTCGCGCCGCCAATGCTAACTCGATTATCATACTTGCTGCTAACTTGCCATAGTGTCACTATATACAACACCGTGTTGCATGAATGAATAGACCTTATCTCGAACCCAATTCTCCGTTAGCTGCTACTTACGAAATATTAAAACGGTAGTAAAAATTAGGTCTAAAAGCTGACAATTACGCCTAAAATCTCAAACTATAGGCCTAAAACCTAACACATTTTTAACCGGCAGTTGTGATGGTTTCTAGTTTAAGATTACACGACGATAGAGATCGCTGTTACAGTGCGTGATAGAGGTGTGTGCCTCAAAATTTTCGTTGAATCAGTAGCGGAAGTTTACAGACGACCGGCTGCAACTGGGTAGAGTCTGCAACTGCTTGTTTATTTAGTTTTTATTTTGTTTATTTATTTTCCGTTAATTTTCTTCTTCGACTTTTTCGTTTTTACACGGTATGTATGCTTGACCACTTCTCCGCAAATTCGCCACGAACGGCAAACGAAAACTTACCGCACACACACAAACACGCACAAAACAGAAAAATGAATAATAAAAAAAAATGGAACACACAAACACAAAAATGAAAATAATCATTTATAACAGCTCATTTCCCCGCCAATTGACTCCTTCTCTTGCTCAAGTAGGTAATAAGGATCAGGGAAAGAATCTTCGTCCAAAAATGCCCTAGGGTAATCAGTCAGCCGTGATGAGGTTAAGGAAGCCAGGGGAGGAGATGGAGGAGGCATGCTTGAGCTAGCGGTTTCTCTGTAACCTGGAGTCATGGCCCAGTAGAATCCGAGACAGCCCATCGGACACTACGCTCGGAGTTTTCCACAACTGTGCATTGGAGTTAGCACGGTGCTACAAAACAACACGTTTTTTTCTCTCTGTTTTTTTTTTTTGTTTTTTCCTTTGTTACGATGGTAGTGTTGTTTGGCTTGTGGATTCGTGTTTGTTGAAGATCTACCGTCATTTGTGAATTTGTGAGGTTTTTTGTTTACTTTTGTGTGAAGTCGTTGTATGAGATCGGCACCCGCGAAACGTGACATACTGGGAAATGTGCAGCGGTGCTATGACGATACTGGCATGACGGTGATGGAATACGACAGTGATATTGATACGCCCCCGCCGGAAAGAAGGGTATGTATTCTAAGTATCATTTGATATTAATTATTTATTTTTTTTATTTGTTTCCCGCTAAAAGAAACAAGTTTATTTTGTTTGGTCAGCTGAGAGTGTCGATGGATGAATCAGGGTTCGAACGGGCGGCCTTGAAATCTGGAAGAGTGCTTGAATTTGGAAGAAAAAATTCCAGGCCTTGAAACACCTTGAATTCTAGGGAAAAAGGACAGAAGGACTGGAAATCAGAGGGAAATAATACGCTTTACCACCAAAAAAGGTGACTACAGTTCTCCAAATGGAACGAAAGGCCCCCCCCCCCCCCCAAAAAAAAATTGACCAGAAAACTAGATTGGTATTTCCATCTCGTAATTGCTAAGAAAAAAATGGATTCCATATATTTCGACCAAAAAGATCTGATCTCTACCCCAAATAAAACTTGTTAAGGATTCCCGCCAACTTTTCGGCCGTGTGAAGTCGTGACATCAAACGCCAAGTTCTTTCGCCAAGCTAATCCCACCGACTAAGACTTCAAACGTAAATGAAATAAGTGAAAATTGCGCAGTAAGCAATTTTCATATATTTCATTTAAAGTGGCACTATCGCCGATTGAAAGCAGACGAAATCTGACATCTAGCGCTATGTAGTACTATCTAGCACTTGCTTGCACCAAGCGAAGGAACGCATAACGGTATTTCTTTTAACGAAACAAACAAGCCACGACATCCTTAATTACTGAGTGAAAATTCGGTTCGTCTTCGTGCACCTGGGAGTAAGCTATAAAGATTAACAATATCGTTGTCGCTAGATGGCGCCACGTTATTTTCGTTCGCATTTCAATCGGTGATAGTGCCACTTTAACCTTCGAACTGTTACTCGGTGGGATTGGCTTGGCGAAAGCGCTTGGCGTTTGATATCACGACTTCACACGGCCGAAAAGTTGGCGCGAATCCTTAAAATTTTTTTTTGGGGGTAGATACACTTTACCACACAAGTTGAACCAACAGTAAATACACCTGTGTGGTAAAGGGTTCCCTCTGATGTCTTCAATTTGGCACTGTAAACGCGGTTCACCGGTATTTTCGAAGGCTGGAAATGTCCTTAAAAATTTTTTTGGCTATAGAAATTGCCTTGTGTTTGCTTCAGTTGTGTGGGGGAAAAAAGTCCATACTTGACTTGCTATGGAATACCACCGCATTTCAAATCACTGTTGCTTCAGGATGTGAAAGGCGAAATTACGTGTTTGCTAAGCATAAGCCTACATTAAAAGACATTCTAGTAGTTAAATGCGTAACGATGAAACAGTGGCAATTATAGAATGAAATGAACAAACCGGACGTTTTCTATGGTCTTTGTGATAGTCCGTGTTGACTACTCTGGGTTTGATCAGTTAAAAGTTCTGGTTCACTGGACGTTTTGCAACAAACGGATGTACATCTAAACTATTAAGAAAATAAACTAGATAAACTTTAAAATGCGGTTATTATCGGGATTTGCGTGGCCTTGAAAAATTGAAGTTTGGCCTTGGAAAAGCCTGGGGAAGACATTGATAAACATTGGTCAGAAAAGTACACGAAAGCCCTGGAAAGGGGTCACAAGGCTCGTACAGGTGCAAATCGTAAGGAAACATATTTTTTGGAAAAATTTTCCGAAAGATTTCGGCTGTGGAAAAAAGGGAAGAAAAAATGGAAACTCGATGCAAATTTCTTTTGTTTAGCCTAAGTTTGTTATCATGGCTTACAAAGCCACAACAGAACAGGCACCTAGTAATAGAAAAGAGAAATCAGCTTCAATACGGTAATTGCTGTACTAACACTAAAGTGTGCGCGGCCTATCTTGAGTTCGCCGCAGAACGAACACAGATAATCGATTGTACGTTTTTGGCAGCAGAGTGCCTTGTTGATATCCAAGATGGTTACAAAAACAATGGCGGCCGTCGATTAAAGCCGACCCCTCCAGGAAGACGTAGTCGCTCGTAAAATACTTATAGGACTCAAGATACGCCGAGCACACAATAGTATTCTAAAGTAGTGGTTTTTTTTTGTAAATCAGGTTCCCAATTTTGATTATTGCATTGGACTTTATATTTTAACGCTCTTCCGACGCTGAACAGGAATTGTAATTTCGCTTTCAACTGTATGATCTACAAGGAGAGTGTTGTCATTACATTGGAACTTTATAGACAATTTATAAAATTTAAAAAATTTATAAATATATATTTAATTTACGCTCGAATTAATTTTTTTCATTTGTTAAATTTTCCAGGCAGACAGAATTTTTTTTGCGGAAAATTTTGTCTAAAATTTTTCCTGGAGATTTTTCCATTCACAACACTATGCATACATTTTAAATACAGACGAAGTATTCTTTTATGAATTTAAAGAAAAATTTCTCTCTGTCACCAACTCAGAAACGGCCGCAGATCGAGATTTCGACTTGAAATGCTTTGTAATGCTAATCTCTTCTACGATGGGTTGGAGGGGGGCGGGGGGCGTTCGAATCACTGACACATCGAACGGTGCCACTGATTGTTAATTTAATGGAAACAGAGTGGCCGAATGGCTAACACAATTATCTTAGTGCCAGAGGTTCAGCGGCGTAGCTATACCGTGGAAAGGTCACAGAATGCCATCGGACCCAGCCTCAGGGCCCCCCCCCCCCTCCAAAAGAAAAAAATATTTAGATTTAAAAAAGGCTCTTTTGTATTACAGTAGATATTTAATTTGATATAAACTGCATTTTAAAAATGTATTTCGAGCCTCCCGTCCGGCCCATCCCCTGTCATTAAAAAAATATGGTGGCCCATATAAAAAACGCACGAGCTGAAAAATTTCTCAGGCCGAACTTGGAAAAAAAGTTAGGACTGAGAAATTTTTCAACTCGTGCGTTTTTTATATGGGCCACCATATTTTTTTTTCAAAAAAAAGTGAAAACAGGGACCACTTAACTGGAGTAGGAAAAAGTGGTCCCTATTTTCACTAGGCCTAGAAAAAAAAGTACAGGCCATCCTGCAGATTAAGGAGTGTGTGTGTGTGTGTGTGGGGGGG